>BJBW01004941.1:0-54066 GCA_004320125.1 Scolopax mira
AGGGGCTTCCCAGAGTGACCAAATGCCCCTGCCTCAATTCCCCTTGCGAGCAAGAATCCTTCCCGTGCCTGGCAGGACACCAGTGGGTGCCTCCAAAGCACTGGGACCCCTGGCAACTTCTCTGCATCCCCGTTTCCTATGGCTCTGCAGTGCTCCTCAAGATGGCATTTCCTTGGTCTTGCCACGGCTGTCCACCTGAAAAGGATTTCCATCCACCCAAAGATGGGCTTTGTTCATGTCTCCAGCCTTCCTCTCTTAGTCCCTACCAGGGAATTGCTCCGGTTCATTGAGGTCTTCTTCTTGGCTGTCTTCAGGTTGCCTTCAGGCCAGCTCTGTCAGTGAGACACGGGAGGATGCTCCCTTTTATCCTACCCGGGACATTGTGACGTCTGCATTGCCAGGGGGTGACATTGTGACATGGGGGTGACATTGTGACAGCCCAGCCCCTTCTCAGCATTGTTGGGAGGAAGCATTTTGGGTGCCGGCCCTGAGGCAGTCACTGTGCCCAGGGGGCTGTCCCTGCTCTGGTTGACCAGCTCAAGACACAGCTGCTGGGCATCCTGGACACCTCCTCTGCCACTCGGATCCCAAGGACAAACCTGGGGCTGTTCCTCTTCTCTCAGGCCAGGGCAGAGACCAAGCCCGCAGCCCAGAGACCTCTGTGCTGTCCCCTCTCTGCAGAGCTCACATCCACGGGGCTCTCATTGCCTGGTCCCCTGAGGGGCAGGATAGGACTGTGGAAAGATGACTTTCCACTTGTGGACACTGACATTGTGAGGAATCAGCTGTCTCAGCTGAAAGTTCAGAACTCCACGGAGCCCGATGGGATTCCCCCCAGAGCAGTGAAGGGGCTGGTGTGTATTACTTCAGCACCTTCTCAGCCACCTGCCTTGAGACCTCTTGGGAGTCTGGAGAGGTCCCCATTGTCTGGAAGCTGGCCAACCTGACTGCAGTTACAAGAAGGGCAATCCTGCTTCAGTGGGGGAGTTGGACTAGATGATCTCTACTGTCCCTTCCAACCCTAAAAAATTCAGTGAAATTCAGAGAAATTAAGAAGCATTTCTTTACTGAGGGGGTGGTCAAACACTGAAACAGGCTTCCTAGAGAGGTGTTCAATACCCCAAGCCTGTCAGTGTTTAAAAGTCATTTGGATAATGCCCTTAACAACATGCTTTAACTTGGTCAAGCAGTGGGATTAGTTGCAGGACCCTTCCAACCAAAATAATCCTTTCTGTTCTATTGACTGCAGTGAAAGAGAAGTGGCAAGTACATTTAACATATGCCTCACAATAAATTCACTACCTACTTTCGATGGCTTATTAATAGCATCATTTGATTAGAAATGCAGAAGGATCATCATGGAAGTCTACTTGCAAATCCCAGCAATGATCTCCAATGTGGTACATGTCTCACTGTGAGTGAGACACAGCATACACCCTCTGCCTCAACACTGTCTTTAGCTCATTTATTTTTAATCTATCAAAATACCTCTAGTGGAAAGCGAATACAAAATCATTAAGATCATCATACCTCTGAATCAAAATCCATGAGCAGAACAATTTTGTCTCTGATAGAACTGAAAAGATTGTGCTTGTGGATCAACTGGAAGACGTCTTTATGTCTCAGAGTTAGGTAAATTTCTAGGGCTCTGCCATAGCGCTGGTCGTAAGTATACCTGATAAGAAACAGTATTATAATACATTACCTATGAGTAAAAATACAAATATACTCTAGGATGTAAAGCTTTTCAGAATACTACTTGATTTGATGACTATCTAAATAGGTGCTGTGATTCACTTTTGTTAAAAGGCAATAGAGCAGTCATCTCTACTCTGTTGATATCAGTCACCGCATTTGTGTTTTGACCTGTGGTTGCCTGCATTTTCATTTTCCAACTTTCAAACCACAGGGGAAGCCATGCAAAACATTAGCTTTTCTATTTTTGGAAACTAATTGGAACTCTCTTCAAAGGTAACAAACTTTGTTCTCTTAAAACATTGGGACAGACTGTAACATAGCAAGAAAGAGCATGAAAAGAACTTAACATGAGAATCAGGCTCGGAAAAACAAAGTTTTATCCCTGTATGACATAGCCTAGAACTAGATCAGTTGGGCACATTTTCCAGCCACATATTTCCAACCACACAATAAACCTAAACATACTACTTTTGAAATAGTGGGGAAAACCCAACATTTTATTTTCCTGTGAGTAATTCTGAAGTAAAGCGTCACAACAGATGCTTTTTCTGACAGTATAAAGAGGAACGCCAGCTATCTGCTTTGGAAAAAGGAGTAGTAAATCCAATCTTATACTAAACTCTTTGCTTTCATACTCAGCATACACTTTATAAGGAAGTGAAAAGAATTGCTAAGCTCTGCAACCAGCAGAGTGGAGAGTAGAGAAAATCGATACTCTACAGACTGCTGCAAAGCAGATATTTCTGTTTAGGCAGATATTTATAAACCATAGTACCCTATTTCAAGCTTTATTTTTTGTAACGGGAGTTCAAAATTGTACTCACAATTCTGCAAGTGTTCGTAGCAAAGTCCTGTTCTGGGGATCTTTCTTCAGGTGATCCACTACAGCTTGAACTATGATTGTGTTGTTGTAGAGATCTCCAGGCCACTCTTTTATCAGGGTTGCAAACCCCTAAAAGTATAAGAGATGGTAACAGAAACAGAAAGAACTGCCCAAGGAACATTTCAAAACATCAAAGCTTGGGCTAAGCCTCTGAGATGATACCTGCTGTGCTTCACCTCTAAGCCACTTCCACGTGCCCACAGACAGGCACAGTGCAGAAGGCAGAGTTGCCTTCTCAGGGCAATATTGTTAAGATTCATGAAGCTGGGTCTCTTTCAGGTGCTGTATGCTTTGTGCACACCTCGACTGCTCGTGCTACATTAAACAAACTAAAAATATTTTTTTTTATAACGAGTAACCGATCTCACAGTATTTGTGTGCTCTGAAGAACACTCTACATGTTCTTTTGGAAATCTAACCTAAAATTCATCTGTTTAACCTTTTCATTATTGTTAAATTGTCCATTGAAAATCTGTTTGAATACAACAGAGAATTTGCTGTCAGAATCCTACATTGCTGAGGGTGTTTTGTTGGCATCAAATATTGCATGTGGACACATCAGGCTACAGTACCTCATAGTCACTCTCCAAAAACTCATGCAGGACCATTTCATAGATCAGAGGCTTCAAAACTGGGTCCCGTCTGGGCAAGTAACGACTAATTGCCTGTAGGAACAAAGAGAATAAAGCCTCAGAGGAATGACATGCAACATCCTGGCACACTGATGATAGAAAAAAGAATTGTTGTGAAACAAAAAACCAAAGCTACATGGGAAACATGTCTCCTGGTAAACACTGGCAGCTCTGCGTGTTCCTATTTGTAAGCAGCATCCTAAAGTTATTTATTTCGAGATTGCACACATAGTTTTTTGCATTACTTGCTTATCTGAAAGAATTTTCATTAGAAGGATAGTAGTAAGATAGTGGAGAGAATGTGAGTATCAGTGATTGCACTTAGAAAAGTCTGAATATTTGCTGGTAGTCATTTTGAAACTAAAACTCACAAAAGACCCCTCAGAAGAAGGTAGTTTTCAAATTCCATTTCGTCCAGTCTCACTTTTCTATCTTGTAAAAGGATACAAGCATTCATCAGCTGAAAAATGTGCACTTTTGATTTATGACTTACTGAGGTCACTAAATTTTATGAAGAGTTCTGTTTTGCCAGCTATTTTTACATACCCAAATGAAAATTAATTTGAGAATACTTCTCTCCACGGAAAGGGAGAAGGCGTGTGATCTGTTGCTCTACAGGAGGTGTTAAGGAACTGCATTCTGGCAGGCAGGAGACGAGAACCTGCCAGAATGAATCAGCTCATAGCCTGGAATTTCAGCAGAGCATCTTATTAGCACTATTATTCCATGCAACTAGAGGCCAAGGTTATTACTGCCTGCCAAAATAAACCCTACTGCTGCCAGCTGTGTTGGGATTTTGGGGTTTGTAGCTGAAGGCCCAATACTGATGAAATTTCTCCAAACACTCAGAGATGTTGCCTGTTGCCCACTAATGGCACGTGGTGCTTTAGTGTTTTGTTGCAGGAACAAAGCAGGAGAAATAACACCTCACTACGTTTTTATAGTTTTACAGACAGCAGTGATTATTCCCAACAAAGCCTCCTAGTATTTAAATCAAAACAACTGCCTGCATTTCATTAAGGTCTTCCATCTGTACGTGAAAAAAAGAGGTAAAATTAAAAGACCAGTAACAAAAGCATTGTTAATGACTTTGCAAAAATTAAAAGTTCATTGATCACAGGAGACCTCTTCTCTCCCCATGCTGTTTGAGCTTGGCCAGTCTTTGAAATGTAGTGTGCTGCCATCATCAGCTCCCACCATCTGTCACAGAATTTAATAGCTAACTCAGGGCATGGTCTTGCCAGCTGCCCTGGGGAATCATATTCCTGATCCCCTCATAAAAAAAAAACCAAGCCCTCTTCTGACCATAAAGAAAGCAAGCTGGACATCAGCTGGAGACTCCAAGGCAGAGGATGTTCTCCAACGGCTGTTTTCTTACCCACCTTCTACCTTCCTGCCACCTCCTCACCAAAGAGCTTTGCCCAACAGGCTTTGCTGTGTCTCTTGGCAATGGTTTGTCCCCAGGGTGAGCTGTGGAGCAGTGCAGCTGCCTCGGGAAGGAAAGCTCTCCAGCTCCCAAGTCCCACCACTTGAAGGAAAAGCACAACCACCTCCTGCGGTTTGGCCCCTGTGCTCAGAGAAGACTGAGGAGCATCCAATTTATTTTTAAGGCTCAGCACAAACCCGTCCTGGAGCTTGCAAACCCTTCCTCTTGTATTTTTAAGCAGTAGTTAAGGAATGAGATCAGACAGAAAGTTCCAGAATGCTTTGTATCAAATTCCTGAAGCACATGGTGAAAGCAACTTTAAATAAAAAGAGGATACTCTACACAAAAATATTTTCTTCCTTTGTTTCTTCTTAAGACCTGCTTTCAGACTTTGATCAATTGGTATAAAGGCATACAGAAGAAAGCCCATATAAAAGTTGACATGAGATTGCCTAAAACATGTCACCAATAAGGTGCCCAAACCACAAATATTTATTTCTCACAGGGTATCTATGAGACAAAAAAGGCTGTTCAAATAATACTGCTCTATGCTGTGCCCTCCACAGTAAGTGAAATCTTTTATGTGTCCTCTAGCCAACGTCTGGTCATTAAAGCATTGCTGCTGCTGCTAGCTGATCATCCTGCACCCCTGCTGTCACAGCAAAGTCAACATAAGGGAGCACATCCCTCATGCCCCAATGACCAGCACTTGCAGAGTTTGGCATCTTCCTCCAAAACCACCTTCCTCAGCTGTCTGAACGGAGGCATTGGCTTTTACACTGAAGTAACTCCAGCACAAGCATGTAACTCCATCAAGCCACTGCTGCTGGAGGAGGAGAGGAACAGATTGTTGCAAAGCTCTAAAAATCTTGAAACTGTCACATCAGAATTTGTTAGAGGACATTCACCCGAGACAGGAGAGACATCAAGACCAAAATACAGCCTCTGATAGACAGACAGGACCTTCTAGTACAGAACACTCAAAAAGCCCCCTAAACCCACCCGCAAACAAACACACACGTCCCACAGGCTCTGACATTGGAGTATCACTAATTAGTCCCTCTGCAGGAAGGGAAGTTTAAACCTAAAAGTTTAAAGTTGAAGTTTCACTGCTACCTCGGTTATTGGAAAATCACCTTATATTGGAAACATCAGATTTCAGGCAACTTATATGCAGTGCAAATTCTTTTAATAAATTCCCTTTTGAAATACACTTTCTCTCCAAAATCTCAAACAGATTCTCATCATCAGGGCTTTAAGTCATTATAGCCATTAAACATATATATGTGTTTAATACCTGCTGGTTGGACAAATAGGTAAAAATTCCAAACAGCATACGAGTGACCCCAAGCATTTCAAGAACCACTTCATCTAGATCTTGGTTAACTTAGTTCATCCTTCATGATATTCTGGTATCTTTAGGAACATGGGAAAAGCTACCTGCAATTGCAATACTAAAATATGAAAGGCATCTTCTAAAACTGCAGCTTGAAGCTGAATAATTAACAGACTGCACCTTACGTTTTTCTAAGTCCACTTTCAAGGGGCAGAAAACAAGTAAGTGTTAAGAAAGCAGTAATTTAGCAGAGATGTTTTTGCAGCAAATCAGCAAATATTTTTATATTTTACAGTCTGCTGGATGACATAAGTGGAGACAAGAAAAACATCCATTCCAGACACTTGCATATAAAAAAACCCCAACAAAAATAAAGCCAAAAGGCCTGAGAAGCACTGTAGCAAAATTTCACCTGTACCTGCACTCAGGTTCTTTATTGGATTAAAATAAAAAGATAGAAACACGAGATTTCATCTTCCAAGGTGGTGAAGAGTGCACTGAACAACTAAGAACTCACAGGAAAGGCAATGCTGTTCCTGGTGTGGCTCTAAAATGAAAGCCAGATGTTTCTGAAAACCCTAATTTCACTGATTTTTTTTTTTAGAGTTGGAAGGGACCATAGAGATCATCTAGTCCAACTCCCCTGAATGACTGAAAGACTTTCACTCTTTGAGCAGAATTAAACAGTTCAAAACCAGCAAGGGACCGCATGCTGTGAGATCTTAATAATATGTTCTTTTTGGCTCATTGACTTTGAATAGGAAGACATAAAATTCAGAAATAAACGTAAATGTGTTACCAGAGGGAGTGCACATAACATTTTCTACTGCTTTGGCAGTGACAGTGCTACAGCCTTATATCCTGGGCAATTTATTAACTGAGAATCTCACATTAAACACGTACCATTATAGTAACTGGTTTGTGACCAGGGAAAACACACGACAGAGCAGACTCTTCCTCTTCCTTGCCACAGTTTCTAGCACCCAGCACAGGTTTTTACCTGTTGCTTTGCAATTTAACTATACTTCGAGACTTTGACACAAGCTGTGGCTGGGATTTTCAGGAAAGATTGGAACCCAGAGAGGCTATTTTCCTGAAGAGTAGGATTTTTCAGGATATACTGAAAGGGAGTAAAAATTACATGGGAAAGATCAGGAATTTCAAGGGTTGTGTCGTATCCTGCTACCACACTAGGGCCATTAAATAGGATCTTTTAGATACTTGGTCAAAACATGTGGGAAATACAGCGTGCCAATCACTAGCACACAGAGACAAAAATTATCTTACCTTAAGCTGACCTATTTCTTTAAACTTGTAAACTTCAAATTCCCAGAGTTCTGTGTTTTTACCAAGAATTTTCTGGCACTTTCTGGAAGGAAGATGAAAGGGAAGAGAACAAAAGTTAGGTACACAGAATAACATAAATGTGACAGCATTACTACAAGGATTCCTTTCTTCTCCCTATCAAGACACTTTCAAAGGTGACTTATTTTGGCAACCATTGCTTGAAGCAGAGCATGCCTGGTACTTCTCCTTTCAGATCTTACAATTTTGTTGTATCCAAGAGGACTTAACTGCTTACTATGCGTTCACCCTTATTGATTAGGCACATATCAGCTTTATGAGTGAAGTTTTTAAGTCCTAGCTGAGAAAAATTGAGCACTTAAAAAGATATGCTTACACTTACACATCCAAGAAAACACAAATCTTAAGTAACTTCTGATAGTTATGATAGATATCCATATTTGACAATTTTTTTTTTTTACACCACATAACTACAAATTAGATTCTGATGGTCTTTTGTGTAACAATGCACTAATAAACTTAGATTATCAACAAACAAAAAAACCCTCAGTTTTGAAAACCTAGTGTGACTTTGAAAAATCAACACTGACTTTCAAAAATACGTATGTCTCAATTCTAGTTAAACTTTATAAAGTTTAGGAATTAACTTTTGCATCACTACAGGCAAGAAAGTGTCAGGCACATTAATGTATCTTTATGTTTGGAAACTTCAGAAATTCCACAACACCTAGAAAATCAACATGACAAAATATTCCTGAATCAATAATTTGCTTTTGCTTTTCACCACACACACAGACACACTTAAGCCAGCAAAGAAAATCTTTAATAGTAAGTTACCGAGCAGCCAGGTCATACTCTCCTTTCTCCACTAGGTGATTTATATAGGCTAAGCCAATGTCCTGAAGGGGATAAAAATAAAGAATTAGCTATAAAAGTTAGGAAGTCAACCCACCAGCCACTGTATGAGACACTTTCTTTTATCAACACAAAGTCTGTAGGAGGGAAAAATGTTGATTGAGAATATAAATCCTACTGCTGTTCCATAAAGTAAGGAATTACTGAATTTAGCAAGATTATTATGTATTATTAAATAATAAATTGCCCTTTTCAAGAGTTTATCACACAGGTCAGCTGTAAAATTTTTCTACTAGGTGTTGAATATATTCAATTTTGGTCAAACAGTCATGCCTTCTGTTGCAATCTCAACATGGTGTCAAGGTCAACACAGCCCAGTGTACCTACTGTGTAACTTCAGAACAACATCACTTAAAAGCACATTTTTTTTTTCCTGGAAACAAAGAAAGCTCTACAATGAAAAATAAGTCATTGTTTCCTACAAAAATAAACATCTGGGTCTTCTCAGACACAACACTAATTTTCTGATCAATATCATGAACAGTACTGAGCAGAGAGAATATCAACAAAGGTATCCAACTACTTCAATAGATCAATCCACTACAAAGTTAAAAAAATTTTTAGAATTTTACTCCACTGTAGGAACCACATTTGTGTTTTTAACTTCACCATTCTCAAGAAAGATTTCTGGCAGCCTCTTTCTCCTGTGGGCCAGCTCCCCATTGAGCAGAGAAGCCAGTATAAGGGAAGGAGCAGGAGACGTGTGGTTGTTTTGGACCCTTGTATTCTGGTCAAGGGGTATGGAAGGGCAGTGAACCTAAAAAAATCCTCAAGGCCACCAGACTTGTTAGATGGTGTGACTGTGGTGTCATTGGTCTGATCACTGCTGGGCAGTGAGAGTATAAGTTGTTTTAAATCCCTGTACCACTAACCCTCCACTTAAGAGCTTGGTGTCAATATTTTTTCCCTCAACACATTCCATAGGTTTTGCATTGGAGACCAAACACTCAACAACTCCACAGTATAGACTCATATACACCCACACTGAATTTCACCCTAGCAGCAAATTTCTGCAAACCAAGAGAAAAGCTCTTTTGTTTGTTTGTTTTTCTGCTGTTTACATCTTTTACAAGGGTCACAGAGCAGCTAAATCATACAAACTCTGTGAAGGTGATGGCACACCATTAGGTCTTGATTCAACTTTTGGACTCAACAAGAAAAAAAAAGAATTTTTAAGACATACTGATACACAGTGTGCATATTATATCAGTAATCTGGCTAAAAATTAAACACATCTTCCAACAGACTCTACTTCCATTTAAAGAAACTGCAGTATTAATGAAATACTAATGTGTTCATACTGCGGTCAATTTAAACACAAAGGGGAAAAAAAAAGCTAAAATTAGCAATGCTTTTGTGGCTATTATGTTATCCTCCATTTTGCATTAAACTCAATACCTTTTGTTGCTTAGTGAAGGGACTATAAACATGGGAAATAAGTATGAAGAGAAAAGGAGCTTAACTATGTAAAATAATGAGAATTGCAAAGCAACCTGAGAAAGCTAGATGTGAAACTGCAACTGAATTTCAATAGCTTTTAAAAGATCTTCCAATTGCACCTTTTAAACTCCTGCCCAAACCCTGTCATACGTAAAAGGTAAAAGTTGAAGAGAAATGTGTTCACCCCCCTCACATCTCTAATATTATAATACTTGAAACAACAGCAAATTAAATGCAGAAGTAAAAGCAAACAAAAACCCTATCAGCAATCAGAAGTGGAATTTTCTTCTTTTTAGCATCAATAGCACCTTCCTAAGATCCAGCTCCTTTTGTGTTTCACACATTAGCACTCCTGGTCTGCAGTGGAAATGAAGAAACTGAACTCCAGTTGGAGTATGCCCAACAGATCCTGTCTGGTGTGACACACAACAGGGATCGGATTTGTGCCATCTCACAGCATTCTAAAAGAATTCAGATATGTTGTAGGGAATAGAAATTTTGAGACTTACCAAAATCTTATGCTTTTTGATGGTTTTCTGACTGATCTCAGCAGCCATCAAAGCTTCCTATATTAAAAAGTAGAAAACAGGGATGCTAGCCAAATATACAAACTTCCAATAGAGAAAGCTCTAGAACTGCATAAATCAACTATTTTTCAGAGCAGGGCACTTGAAGCACTAGAATTTTTAATGCCATGGTTGGATGAACAGCTTTGAATTCATACTCAAACAAAGGCAGTCAACCAAAGAGAAAACTACTTTTGTTTCCATCTGGGTTCACTCCACATTACTATATTAGGATCAAATCACAAGATTACAACAAAACAGACAATGCAATCAAGTTGCATCATTTTCAAATGAGACCTCTTCACTACCAAAACCTGGGAAAAAAATCATCAGAAAAAGGGGTGGGGGAAAGCTACCTTTCACTTTCCCAGCCCCAAAGTCTTCTCCAGTCAGAGGGATTTATAATTAAGCGTAATTTGCTCTTCTTTTACCTCTTTCAAATGTACACAAACAAAGGTGGCACTTTTACAAACAAAATGAAACCTTTAGCATCCATCATCACACAGAAGCTATCTGCTACCTTGAACGGCTTTCACAGAGGCACACACACAGCTGTCACTTGCAAATTCCTGGAGTCTTCAGGGACCCAATGCTGGGATTTACATCAAGTGCAAAACCACGCTCATCGTATGAGTTTGCTATTCAGATGCAAAAGCATCCACAAGGATTTAAACAAATTTGCATCAGGAATATCATGATTGCATTAACCAAAGGAATATGTGCTGAAAGGATTTCCTGCATTATTTTTTTTTCTTCTTATAATGGGCATCCAATAAGCAACACAAACAAGAAATCACAATTTCCTTTATACACCATAACAAGTGTTCTACGTCATTAACTGCAGGATAGCAGAATCCAGACCACTGGGTCCATGTTGATATTGTCTCTAAGAATTTTTTACTGTTGTTTTATGTGTTTTGATATACATGCTTAAAGACACCAATATTTACGCAACCAAATTCCAAATTCTATTAGAAAAACCTAATAGATTGCTCACCAAGTCTGTTTCCCTTCCCTCTTTAGCTGGGAGAGATCTAGAAAAACATCCATTAAGCTCATTAGTTAAATATTCTGCTTTAAAGCCAAACCCCAGCTTTCATAATTTTCACTGACAGCTAAAACATTTCATATCTGATGCTGAGAGAGCTATTCACAGCATCAAATGCAGCTACCTCACTTGGGCCCAATTCAGATGAGTTGTTTCAACAGGAAGACTAATTCTCCAGAGAGATGGAGAGATGTACAGTCAACACTTCACAAGCATTTAGTCAATGATTGTAGGACCAGAAACTACCCAATCCAAATGACCTAGCAAAGTTCATCATTCCATCCCTACTTCTGAATCAGGAAAGCCTGAAGGAAAAAATGTTGTAAAAATTACTTCGTATTTCTTCTTCTCAAGAAGCCAGTCAATGTGGTCATCTTGGTCCCGCTCTTTAGCCACAACCACATCTCTTGGGCTGATGATATAGAAAAGTGATTCACCTTCCGAATACTCTGCAAATGCATACACAGTTTTATCATTATTAGCATATTTGCCTTAAGTAAAGCCCTACTTTTTAGTACACCCTTGAGAGGAATTTAAAAAGAGGAGATGTAATAAGACAGGAAGGCTACTTCTCCAGAACATGCTTGTTTGGGAAGCATTATTCTCCAATAAATTAAAACTGGTTTAAATGGCAAAATAGCTTTCAAAAAAAAAAAAATCACTACAGCTTATTGCAAATTCTGATTCATCCACTATGTGTAAACTTTATGATGGTTTAGACCACGTTATTATACTTTTAGAGGACTATGACACTACATAGCCTGCAATAAACTTATCCTCCCCATCAAGGTCAAGGCCATCAAAAGCATAAATGATAGATGCCATAACCTCTGGGGACAGAGCAGATCATTACAGCAATGCATTTGCAGTCCTATAAGTTAAGATTATATGTATAATGCATTTGCTTATACCGTAAGCCTTTATTTTTAAGTAAGCTCAAAGTAAAAATGTACTTAAAGGTAAAATCAAACAGAAAAGATGACTGTTCAGAATAGTTATTATTTCCACAGAACCCACAAAGAAACACCAGCAGTATTTTGTAGGTAAAGAAAATCATCCCCCATCCTTCTTCCGTACCTATACATGCATACAAATATACTCCTGAACTGATAAGCAATTCACAAAATAATACTTGTTTTAAAGGCATCCAAAAAATGTAGACTTGTCAGATTAACAAGTATATTCATTAAACAAATAAGTACACCTGTGGGCATCAATGTTCTTAAGGACACGTATAAAGAAATGCCAATTCTCCAGATAACAGCAGAGATGTTTTGGAGGAAATGTGCTATATTTCTAGTGGCTTAAGGGCATTGATGTACACAGAGAGGCCTGCCAAGCCTATGATTTGAAGCATGCTGCCAGAGAAGATGCTTAAAAATCATGGATTCATGGATTTGAAAAGCCAGAAGGAATGCTTCTTTATAACAGTGGCTGCATAATCTTCACCAAGGAATTCTGCATCAGCTTTGCCAGGCATCTTTCTGAACCACAACACGTATCGGAAAACTATCCCATCTTATTTAAAAGACTGGTATGTATTGGGCTTAATCTCCCTGCCTGTTACATAATTAAACCTATCCTCCAGGCTGAACTTGCCAAACTCCAGTTTCCATTCATGACATTTTACCATTCTGGGGTCTGTTATACGCCAGCAGCTTTGTCAGTACAGGGAGGCTAAATAGCACTGTGCCCCTTTTAAGTAGATCCAGGTGCATCTCACTGTAGTATTTATTTCAGCTTTGTCTCTAAAGCACCTTTTCCAGACACTGAATCACTTAGTTCACTACTCCTGAAGCTTGTTGTGTCCAAAGAGACACAAGAGCTCCTATGGATCATCTCCATCAAAGATACCACCATCCATGATACCAGACGTTACATGAGATCTGTATTTCTGCCTTCTCCGGTATCTCCAATTTAACAGATGGCATTACAAATCATGATGTTTAAATATGCAGATATTAAATTTGTCTTCTTTCCTGTGACTGATTCTTGTGGATTTCTACTTTACATTTCAGTGTCATAAGCAGTTACAGACAGTTATTCAAGGAGATGACATAAAAATGAAACAGGAGGCTAAGTCCTCCCAAATGAAGTTTGTTTTTTTTTAAACTAAGTTATTAAAATAAAGCAAAATAATATTAAGACCACTTACCTAAATGATAATCTCTACACTCATTTTCCTGAAATCCTCGTACTGTTAGTGCATCAGAAGAGATCTCTTCACAGGACTCAGGTAGGGGTTGTACAATGTCCAGTCTAGGCCTTGCACAACACTCCACTTCCTAGAAAAATGCAAACATCTTAGTTGCATCCTACACAATTTACTTTAGCGATGCCAACTGATGGTCATCTACAGACCAACAAGGCTGAAATTCAACAGATACAAACACTCCCAAAGGTCCAGTACTTTGCACTGGGTACTTAGTTGGGAACCATGCAAGTTGCAAAGATGTGCTCCATAGAGTGGCCATAACCACATCTGAAACACAAAGGAAAGTTATTCCTACTCTCAGTTTGCTTCCCTTGAACAGACCAGCACAGAGAAGGAGGTTTAGACAGAACACCAGGTCTAACCCTTCTCCTGAGTTTGCTCACTATTTTTCTGCTGTTGGTCACAGAAGTTTCCAGGGTTATCACAGATGATCATTGACCACTGCAATCAAGAAGCCACAGAATGATTTGAGACACGTTTGCAGCTGGGCTCGGGCCTCAAAGGACAGAGCTCGATGAATTGACAACATTCTGGTACCAAGGTGAACTTACGTTGTTTTTAGCTGGTGCTTTAAGTTTGCACTTTTAAGCATCCAGCACCCATAGGGAAAAAACATTCATCTGAGAATAACCTAAAACCATATCTGTGCTGATGATCTTAGAGTACCATGAACTTTCAAGTTCAATGTAGGTGGTTATGGTAAGATGACACCATGGATTTTTATCTTCTATCCAAAGGAAACTGCTATCTTCAACTAGCTGTATTTTTAATTAAATCAAGATCAAGACAATCTCTTATCTGTGAATTATAACCAAATACTTAATGAAAGAGAAATGAGGCATACCAAGTGGATTTACACAGCTGTAGCCTACACATTCATCAGCAGCAACTCTTGTGTCTTTTCTCAATTTAACTGTTTTAGTGCAAACAATAAAAAAAAAAGGTAAAAAAACCAAAGCAAGCCATGAGTTCAATTCTGATACAATTCCTAACAGGTAGGAAGCTGTCACTTGAAAACTGTGAAATCAAGCATAGGAAGAAACATGTTCCTCACAACCAAACAGCATTTGTAGCTGCAAGCTCAGGCAACTCAGGCTCCGTGGAGCCAAGACACTAACAGAGACAAGGACACTAACCACACCAGGGCACAGACATGGTATCAGGGAGGAGAGGACTTCTGCTTCCTTGCTAGTTACCCAAAATTTATCATAGTCCAGCATTCAGAGTTTGTTTAAAACACTAAAAGTAAATACACAAAAAACTCTCTTATGTTCTATTACCATTATATCACTTGGAATTCTCACCTTTCTTTTGTCATACAGTTAGAATGACTTTAACCTTTATCAGTCACTACCTCCTTTCCCATGCTGTTACTTCATTAACAGCAGCTTCCCAATTTCCTTGCTCCCCAGTATTTCAAACCACCTTTTCCTCCCCCTTCCTTACCCCATTTCTTTGCCTCTTGCTCTTTCACCGACTCTTGTGCTCGAGGACAACTCTGCCAACTCTCCAGGGAAACACTGCTGTGACATTATTTTTCTCCTTAATATAAATAAAGAAATAATAATCCGACATCCTGCAGCAAAGCTAGAAGCTAACCCTATTGATTTCAGCAGGCTCGAGCATTTGTTTGAACCTACAGCATTTCATTGCCTAGCAACTTGTGCACCCAGTTGCTTAAGGTTACTATGGTGATGGTTGTCTAATGCAGACCTACTATCAAAGAGATGATCAAGAGCATCTGCCATTCTCACGCCGCAACTTCAAGGATTTCCTGGGCTGCCTCACCTTTTATTTGGCAATATGAAATAAATGTTGGAGACAGACATGGCACTCGCCCGTGCACAGTGAAAACAGCTGACATGAATTCTAATTTCTACCTGTTTCCACACAGGTACCT
Organism: Scolopax mira; assembly: GCA_004320125.1. Taxonomy (NCBI): domain Eukaryota; kingdom Metazoa; phylum Chordata; class Aves; order Charadriiformes; family Scolopacidae; genus Scolopax; species Scolopax mira. The sequence continues at coordinate 15,365 of BJBW01004941.1, forward strand.
GGGTGTACACAACTAAAGGTCTTGGGAGCACGGGAGACAAGGATGTCACTTGCTCACAACCACCCATCCCACCCCCACCGCAGTGACTCTTATTGCTTGAGTTGATCAACTTCACTACTCTCATTCCTGTTCAGACACAGTGCCAGCACACCTCTCTTATGGCTAAAAAAGATTCTTCATTTCTTCTGGTGCAGAAAAAAACAAAGGGAGAAAAGGAGTGAAAAAGAGAGAGGGCAGAAAAGGAAGGAAGAGACCTTCTCTACCTTCTGGATGACATAAAGGAACCCAGACAGGACTTCTGAAAGGTAAATACAGCAGCCTTCAACATCACCTCCAGTGATGACCTTCTCTTACAGGTCAGAGAAGTTTCAAGCACTGCTCGCTACCAGCAGACTATGAATTTTTTCACAGATAACCAGATCTGGGTGGCTAGTTCGAGGCCCAACTCACAAGGCAGTTTAGTGCTGCGAAGAAAAGGGTAATGTAGAAACTATTACCGTTTTTTCAGAAATCTCCTTTACATATGAAAGTATAACAAGCTGGTCGCAGAGAGGCGCAAGCCCACTGATGTAGAATTCGGTATCGAACTGGAAAACTGAAATACAGGAAAGACAACAGACTGGTAAATAAATGAACGTGTATGAGCTACTCCCTAAGAAAAATACATAGCTGATTTTCAGCAGCAATCAACAGCGTGCAGCAACACTTCAGAAAAAGGAAGACTCAACACATATAACAGACCTACAGAATCCCCAGCTGGGTCAGCAAGATGAAAAACTGCATTTAACAGATTAAATTCCATTAAGGCTTGCAAAACGAAATGTTTGTGCTCCAGGACATGTTAGAGAAAAACATCTGAAGCGAACAGTCAGCCTGATTTTCAGTAATTATATTGAAAAAAAGAAAAAAGGAAGCAAAATCAAAACAAACTCAATAAACCAGGCAATAGAGTATCTTAACACATTTGCATATTCATAGCAAGTCATGTGGCCTTAAGAGAATCACATCTGCTACAACTACTGGTATGATATATGAAAACACAAAGATCATTGTTTATTTATCATCACATTAAACATTACAGGAAGATTCACAGATACCCTCATTACACAAAAACCAGAGTTAAATAGTCCCTTTTCTTGTTCATAAAACTGAAAAAGTAATTTCCTAAAATCGGTCTTGAAATCAAGACAGTTCTGTGATGACTATTTTGAGAAAGAAAAAGAAAGAGCTGAACTGTACTTACAAAAAGGTTCATTAAAGCAGACCTCTGCCCCAGAAACAGCTATTTTATTTTATTCTATTCTACTGAATTTACAGTGCATGCATTCAATTTCTGGGAAGGCCTTTTTGTGAGCTCCTTTCTCATGGGGCACAAAACAGGCATCATCCAAGTTGTTATATATTAGAAAAGCTTATACCTATAAACTTTTTCCAAAATACCAGATGCAACATCATTTTCCCCCGAAACATGGTTTTAGGAGAATCTAAGCCTAGGTAGAAAAACAAAGTTTACTTGCTTACTAATGTCTACTAAAACAGTTACTAATTATTCTAGCAAAGCAAATAGCAAACACAGCATGACGACACTAAAAATAAAGCTAATTTTATTTAGCCAAGGTAATAAGAAGGAACAGGAGGAATAATCATCCTACTGCTTGACTTTACTGTCATGTAAAGTACAGATTTGACACCTGTCTCTCAATGAATAAGCAAATACTGGTTTTCTCTTGATGACTGCTGACACTTGGACATCACTGGGGGACCGAAGCAGGGCACAAGGGTAGAATACTCCATCTTTTCTGGGAGAGAATAGCTTCATATTTGTAATCCTGCACATGGTTATTTTGTTCTAGCCTGCCAGACTGGTAAGATCACTTCCACCATCTCACATGTTGCTCCAAGTGACAATTTTAAACAAACCATGTCAGAAACATCTACATAACGTATCTTATTCCTGGTTTACAATTTAATACTTGGCATTTCAAAGGAATATGGAAGGCAGGAGGAAAAACACAGACAGGAAAAAAAGAAGCCAAATCCATAATGCTGGCTAGAGGGACAAGCAAACTTTAAAAAGTGACAAGAAAAGGCTCTCAAAGGGATATGAAATATTGTGGTTTGAATTTGGAGAGGAAAACAGTGTAGTGAATGGTACGTTTATAAATATTATGGGGACAGTTTTAAAACAAAACGTGTGTTTCTTACTTTCTTTAAGGAACTTTAGTTCCTTTGCCAGTGAAAATGTTTGTAATGTCCATGTAATGGTGTATTTACCATGAAGCAGCAGTACTGTTCCGTGAGGCAAAAAAATAAGTAACGGAATAAAAAGCATCACTAATTCGTTTTGTTTTTAAATAGGGTTTTAGTTTCCTTGGTTTCACTTTCAGCTTTTTCTCAGCTCGTCCTCCTCAAGAGGCCTCATTGAAACACAATGCTCTAGCTCTTCTCCTACAGCCTTGAACAAAGAATAGCTGGTGTAGACAGTGCTTCTTGACCCGATAAAAACCTTTAATGCTGCTAATCAAAAAAGTCTTACTGAAAAAAAAAAAATTATAGAAGTTACAACTGCACAGAACACTAATAGGTTAATTTGACTTACTCTCTGGACGCTTTGTTTTGATCAAGGGAGAGGAAAAAAAAAAAATCCAACATAGAGGCATTGCTGAAATGCTATTAATTTGAAAAGGATCCAAAACAATTAAAGCAAACGTAGTACTGAAGGAAATGGGAATGACCGAGGTCTGGCCATGTGTCATCCATGTTTATGCCTGTCATGAGAGAAGATGGAAGAGATGCTGATGGTGTTTCTACTCTATCTTCAGCACCTATGTACAGCTGCCAAACAAATTACCAGGAAGCAAAAAGAAGAAACATGTAAATCTTTTTTTTTGTGGTTCATTAAATGAAATGTATGAAATACCCCACATTACAGAAATAAATCAATGTATACTACATTATTTACCCAAACTCTATAAAGCGACTTCCTCTGGAATTTTAAAGATACACACATGTAGCAGACTGAAATGTTAACAAGTCTATTTTGTTAATCAAATCTCAAAAAGCAGCCCCTGCTTTTCCACTGTGGATTTAGAGAGTGAAATTCTGGTTAGAGACAGAGGTTTTTGCCATCGATTTCAGGTTTAAACATTGTCTTTTGGGAAAGTAAGTGGGAAACCAAATTAGCACACAGAGAATTAACATGAAATGTAATATATGGAGAAAATGAAGGATTTTGTTTTGGTTTGGTTTTTTTTTTTTTTAATATATATATTCCATATAGTATGTGAAAGAAATAGAAAAGCCAACGCACAAGCTAATATTTAGCTAGCCCACTTGTATATCAACAGTACCAAAGCCACAGAACACCATGAACTGGCCCAGTTTACCTAGAACCCTGGGGCACTGTTAGCTGCTGGAGTGATGCCACTACATGTTCCCAAATTACCTCTTAATTAGCTATTTCAGGCACATCTGCAAATTTTGCAGTCCCTGCAGTAAACCACAGTACAGCATACCCTTAAGTGTATGGCATATTTCTATTGACATAAAATAAATTCTTACTTTTAGGTGTGCCATCCAACATAATTCTTGAAGGAAAAAAAAAAAAATTTTTTTTTTTTAGAAGTCCTTACTTTTCTCAGAAAATCTTCATATATAACACATGCCCCAGCATTTAAGTATTTCTTTACAAATGGTTTCAATTTCCCACATAGCTCCACAAAAGTCTTCACATAGTCAAATTCCCAGGACAGACCTACCTCCGACTAGAAGCCTGAGCAAAAAGCTCAGGATTTGCCCAATTAAAGAAAAGTCAACTGCGACTTAAAAGGAATTGTAAACTTCTGGGCAGGAACAGTGAAGAAACTCACATGAAGGTCCTTTATTTGGGCTTGAATATCCTTAGAATGCCCTGCAAATTTTCCACCCATACAACTATATGTGAAATCAAACAACAATTCACCTAATCGTGCACATACTGTGATGGCATTTTAACGGACTATCTTTTTTCTTGAATTTCAGTAGGAAGAGCACTAGAGTAAGACTAAAATCGATGGCGGGTCCTATACAGCAATGATTAGCAAAACATGATGACTCCAAACTTGAAATTCACACACTCTACTATTTATTTGCAATCAAAAATGTTGGAAAATTTATACTTAAAATTTTTTTTTGAATGTTAAAGGTTCAGAAAAGCTTTAGAGAAAATTTAGCAACCGCTAATCAATGTTTTTATATATAGCTTTGAACGCCACACAGAAAATAGGGTATTTTCATTAAAGCAAAGCAGGGCAATCAAAATGATACTGTTAATGGAATATCATCCATTAACATGGAACAAAAAACAACCCAACCACCTAGACTTAAAAGCAAAACTCCGTAAAGCCTCTGTCAAAAGGTGTTGCCTTGCTACTTGCTGCAGGTAGAGAATGGAAACAAGCAAGAATTTTCCTACTAAAACAAAACAATTTCTCTCAATTATAGTACCACACTAATCAGAAACATCAGGAAAAAAGTTTGCTACCTCGTTATGCCAGTAATCATCCATCTGGTGAGGTCTACTCTTTCCATTTAATTAGAATTTTTTTTTCTTTCTACTGAAAGCATCTGTTACAATTGGCTGTTTTACCTGCGGTCAGGTTGTCTGCAATCAAAGTGCTACCACGGCACTGAAATCATCTTGCCCCTATTCCATCTCACACAGCAATAAAAAAAAAATCACCTTAGATTTATGGCAAAGAAATAGAACATTTGCCTGTACAACTCTTTAGCTACAGATACACACAACCATTCAGGAAATCCTGTGGAACCCTTAAGCTCCTGACTTTCCAGTTGTCGTCAAGTTTCAAAGCTTCAAAAGTTGATTTTCTGAAAAACTCCTTTTTCCATTATGTATTCAACTGCAAGAGCTTTGTTAACCAACAGGGAGAATATTCGTGAGTCTGACAGGCTTGACTACTTTTATCAAGAAATTTATAAATGATTGGTTTGGCTTGTGGCAAAACAGGATGAGCAGAAGTCCAAGAGGAATCAGCTATATGAATGGGTTGTGGTTTTTTTCTCCTTTGTTTTTTGACAAGAAAAGAAGCACTCTGTGCTTCTCAGAGTGTATCACACTTGCTCCAATGAAGTGTTTGCATAAATCAGCATATAAAGCTGATGGCATTTAGTCACAGTTTATTTCCTGCTGACCATGTTCATGAATTAAGCTTTAAGCTCCACCTATGTAAAGAGAAAAAAGCAGGTATGGTAGATCCTAGTACCTCACTATACAAACCAAAAAATAAATACCCTCAGGTGTTTTTTTTCAGATAGAAATGTTCAATCTAAATGCTTGATAGTAACTTGCCAAGCAGTTACACAGCTGGTCCCTCACAAAACACACAGATGTGCTTTCCCTCAGAAAATATACAGATGTGTTGTTAGAAGCATATCCATAAGACACGTACTCTTTAAAACCAGAATTCTACTTTGTGGAGAATTTGGAGGAATGCAGAGGGTAGATAAATGCTGAAGAGACATTGCTGGCTGGCTAGCACCTGGAATTAAGCTAAGATTGCTCAGATCAAATTTGGGCTAAAATAAATTGAATGGAAAGCTTCTCACTGACTTAAAGTCTTTCAGTGACTTCCTGTCTTAATCCCTATTTTGCACTATTATTAACAACTTGAGTAATGGAGGCAGAGATGATATCTATAAAAGTATGTAAAATCCCAACCTACTTGACAAGGCCATCAAAGACTAGATGCCCCATTTCACTTTGAAAAGGCGTGGTATTAACTACAAAGTGATAATTAGTTCTTTAGCCACCAGCCTTCTCAAGGGCTTCAATTGAGGAAGGGTTCCTGCCCAGACCAGAAGTTGTCCAGTGTTGCAGCTTTTCTACACGCACCAGGAGCCATCACAGAGGTCAAGCACTCTTTAAGAAGGATCACAACAGCATTTAGTCCATGTTAAGCCTGTAATTCAATACCAATACTTTCTAATCAATACACTACTTCACAGCAGTAGCTGACAGAGCTAAACTGATAGGATCTGCTCAGCTAACATACATTTAAACCTAAATAGAAACATTTCACTGGAGTTTATCATCGACACTGAATGAAGACCCACAGTGGCAATGAACTGTAACATACAATCAGAGACAATAGAAAAGTGAAGAAAAACACCGTTAATATACTCAAAGATTTAAATAAAATTAGCAATGCCATGCAGATCTCAGTGCATGAGACCTGTATAATTCGCCTAATTTCTCTTGCATGTCATTACAGGTTCTTCTTTAATATAAAAGAGTTCATTGGTCTTACTTTCCCATATTTTGGGCTGTCCAGTTTAGCATCACAGTAGGCACCATATTTATTGCCTGCCTCAGAATAAGTACAGCTATGTGTCAAAAGATGAGGAAGATCATGTTACCTAACTTGCAGTGCTCTGAAATGCTCCGTTTCCCTATTCACTGGCCTAGAAACCACTGAAGAAACATGATCTACTAATGCCATCACAGTTTACTATGATACTACCATAGAACTCTAAGGCCTTCAGAGTGGCTCTAAAAGAGCACAGATCTGAAACTGTTGGGACATGAAAAAAACCTGTATTATAGATTTCATATATATTACCCCGGTGAGCAGAGAAGTGAGTACGAAGTCTCCTACTCCACTTCCGGTTTTCATTCCAAGCACAAAATTGTAAAAGCAGGAGGGGAAAAAAAATTAATAAAAAACCCACACGACGAATTATAATGTAATAGTTATATTGTGTTATAGGTTTTATTTTTCATAATTATGTTGCCAAGATCTTAGGAGTCAAAACTTCTGCTCTGCTCTGGTGAGACCCCACCTGGAGTACTGCGTCCAGCTCTGGAGTCCTCAGCAGTGAGACACTGGAACAGGTTGCCCAGAGAAGCTGTGGCTGCCCCATCCCTGGAGGGGTTCAAGACCAGGCTGGATGGGGCTTGGAGCAACCTGGTCTGGTGGGAGGTGTCCCTGCCCAGGGCAGGAGGGTTGGAACTGGATGATCTTTAAGGTCCCTTCCAACTCAAACTGTCCTATGGTTCTATGATTCTGAAGGTCTGCCCATTAATATCAGACCTTCCACTTATGCCTTTGAAAAGTAAAGTTGAAGTAAAATTGAAAGAGATGCTATGGCATAACACACAGCTCTCAAAAAGATCATCTATGTGACTACATCAGAAATTATTTTAATTTATACTGAGAGCTAAACAAATAATGTCTTTCTTTTCCCTCCCAATTTAATACCCATGTTTCAATGAGAGATGCTGACAGCATTTGGCAGAGCTGTTGCAGTGCTTTGACCTGAAACCAGAAAGAAAAATCTCGAGCACATTAACAGGTTAAGTGAATAAAATACTAGTCCTCCAAGAATACAGAGATTTTAGCTTAAAATTTCTAAGATGAAAATGTTACTTCCACAAAAATCTCTAACCTTCAGGTGTGCACTTAAATAGTCTGTTGACAGGTTTATTTTTTTAAAAAGTGAAGTTCTAATACAGTAATGTAAGACTAGCTCCCTCCATGTAGGCACATTATAGCTGAAGTAGAAGTTGCCTCTGTTCACTTGTCACTATGTGAACAACCCCATTTTATTATTTCCTAAAAGCTACTTACAGGAACAGTAAAGATTATGTAAAAGATCTGAGGCTAAAACTCAACACTGAACTTCTCCTTGACAAAAGTCTCTTAAATATCCTAGAATGTCACAGTTAATTACACTACAGGGATCATGTAATCTTAGACAGCAAATAGCTCTCAGGTCTCAGTCAGTTGTCGCGCACGCCACTCTCTAAGTATCCAGAGTTCCTACAGAGTTTTACAAATCTCAGCTGATTTTCAGAAACTATTTTAAAACAGTTCTTTCCTGAAATCAGGAAGCAGAGCATACACTTATCCAGGTACCATTCTAATCTGACACGAGTCAAGATATTGCTTGAACACTCTTTTCTACAGTCTCATATCACTACAGTCAAGGTAAGAATGCACCAAAGCTTACAAACTCTTGTCCATTCTGTCCCAGCATTTATCTTCCCAGTACCACCTCTTCATAGATACTTCTTCTGGGGAAGATTCTTCTGGGGACAGTTGTGATTGTTTGTTTACATCCCCTCTTCCCCTCCAGATTTCCTCCGAGTTCCACTTTACCCTTTATGTAATACCCACATTTTGTCAAGATCTTTTCCATTAATCAGCAATAATGACATTTGTTCACACTGGACAAACTGGACAAATAATAAAGCAAAGGAGGACATAAAATGCAGAAGCAAAAAAGGCAACAAAAAGAAATTAAAATACATTTTCTAGTACTATATCAAAGAGATATTAAAAAAAAGAAAAAAGTTATGAGCAGTGTAGTCAGACAACACATAAATGAATAAAGAATTATCTGTTTTCTCCTTACTACTACACTGATCATCCCTTCACCAAGTTGCCTATAGGAAGTTGAGTGAAAGGCAAGTTAAGACATCCACTGTTCACACAAGGATCTCTGAATTTAGATGTTGACAGAATTTAAGACTACGAATACAAAAAAACCCACGCAGAAGGACATTATGAAACTTCATCAACGACAAATGAAGAGACATTTATGTTAGAACTCCACGTTGCCTCTGAAATATAACAGCTTTTTCAGGCTATCATGCGAAAACAGACCTTTAAAGCTTATCTTATTTTGAAAAAGAGGACATTTGTACAATCATACCTATTTCCACATAGCGGTTTGGAAGGTCACGCATTTCACTGGCATGTCTTTCTTTTACTGAGCAAATCTAGGAAACAGAGAATTGGATCATTATGATGAACAAACTGTAATTCCTAAAAATGACACTAACTTTCCCCAGAAACTCCTTTTCTTATTGAGGCATTCTCGGACACACATTTCTGTATTTTGAAAAACATGGACTGTAAAACAGTGACGATGCATCACTGAAGAAGAAAACCAGACAGGTTTTCTTCTATAGCTGTAGTCCACAGCTTTATGAATAAATATGCTGGGACAGGAGAAGGAAGGTGGACCACATGATAGAAGTGTGAAGCACCTGCCCACTCTGATTTCTTCACACTGGCATCTATGTGAGCTTGGCTTTGGTATCTTCTCACACTTTGCATCTCATTACCTTACCATTTCAGTAAGAATATGCTCTTGCAACTCCCCGTAACAGGATGAAAGTATGTACACATAAAAAAATGCAAATACCCAAACATTGTGAAGCACACACAATACAAGGGGGAAGACAGATGCCAAACTTATGAAAACTTTCTCATTTGTAAAACTCTAAGTTTAACACTCCAAGAGCTTTTTACAGTTCACCTACCTCACTTTATCCTCCCTTTCCATCTACTCCTACTGAACACTTTTAATTTCTCACTGTGCAGTGATGTAGCAGCCAGTTATTAGAAAACAGCTAACAGGCTTGTAACAAACTCACATCAGATGCTGGTCTGAGCAAATCACAGTCAGTTTGCAGCACACCAGTTTGAAATGCCAGTTCCCTGCTGAAAGCAGAACTAAACCCCAAAAAGCCTGTCCCCAACTCATCCCCACCCCTCCCTTTTTTTTTTTTTTTTAAGTTTTTCCCATGGTTGAACAAAATTACGTGGCTGTTTCAGCAGTCACAGCCTCCTCAGCCCCACCAAACAATCCCCTCCAAAAATACCCCGTGGTGAGTTGTTCTTCCTTAATGCTAATCAAAAGAAATGAATTCAACAGCTCACTAAAAGCTTTCAAAAGAGGAAATCTCTCCAAGGCACAGAGGAGAAATGTCCCTGAGGATTACATTCCCTGCGAGCTCACACACAGAGATATATCTGACCGCTGGGTGTCTATCACTCCTCCTCCTCCTCCTCACGAGGGTCAGTCCAATGACATTTCTATGGCAGCAGGAGTTCTGCACACTGTAGTCAAACCAAATTCTATTTTTTTCGATTGTCTTTGCTTTTCAGAAATAATCCTCTGTTTGTCTGTGATAACAGCAAGCATTTATTACAAAGACAGGTAATTGCACCTTTACTGAATTTCCCCAGCCAATAATCAGCGTTAAATTATCCTTCCAGCAAAGGCTGCAGGGATACATATCTGGGCGAAGGCTTATGTCATCTCGAGGCACATTGGTAATTCTTTGCTTGGAGATCATGTCAAGTATCTTCACACCCTGAAAGTTTAAATACAAGAGAACTTTATTCAGTACAACGAACTCCTCCTTGCCATAACCCATGTTATTTTGTACACTAAGGCAGTCATTGCACTTTACAGTGTAAGTTTCAGGGTAGGGCTGACTATCAACAGCAAGAGCTGTTGATAGAAAGATGCATCTAGCCCAGGAGGTGACAGAAGGACCAAAGGGATTAGACTAAGTTAGATATTTTAAATTCACATGCCAGATGAAAAGATACAGGAAGTGAATGAGTGACAGATGAGCAACTGCCATCGTGAACCAATTCTGTTTGTTGGGCTGGTGCTACTACTAGAGAAATGAAAAAATCCCAGCTCTTCCACAACAGCCCCGAGAGAAGCAGAAATTTCCACCTTCGGAAAAAAACCAACCAAACCAACCAAAAAACCAAACCAAACATAAAACCAAACACATGTGAAGCTATAGCTCATTAAGATAAATGAGGCCACTCTGTACTTCTCCAGGAGTGCACTTCTATTCTTACATTAAAACAGAAAAGAAAGCATACTTAAATGATACATGGGTTTGTATGCTAAGATTTTTCACCATCTCCTCAGGAAATCTCCTAAACTAACAGAACAAAAAGTTCAAAGGAAGGAAGATTAAAGTCATTTGAAAGAGAGAGAGGAAAAAAAAGAGCCATTAATCAGACTTTTCCATGCCATTTAGAAAAGGTGAGCTATAACCTTTCCAATAGCAAAATGGAGATTAATTTCACGTTAAGTAATGACTTGTTTTTACTGATTTAAAAACAACCCCCCCCAAAATAAAACAAAGCATTTTAGTAGATATTACCGTTAAGCTCAGTGAGCAGAAAAAACAACTCTCATGAACACAGAAAAGGGGATGGAAGGGACCTTGAAAGGTCAGCGTCCAGGATGCCATTCCACGTTAGGATTCTTCTGGTGCCAAAACTGATTTAAAGGATTCCCCTGCCTGTTTATGTTTCCCCCCCCAACCCCTCCCCTCCGTGAATTTCTATGTCCCCAGCTGTACAGATTCAACTGTCTGTAAGTCAAAGAATCTAAACATGGGGGGCATGGTCTAAGCCAGGTTTTGCCTGTCTACTTGTGGTGGTTGGTTTTTTCAATCACAGGGATCAGTAAATGGTATGGGGATGGGCCAGGCTTTTCTTTCAGAGGTCTTTGTCTCTGAAGAACTGAGAGCATGGAACACATTCCTGCTGGCATTTCTTAGCTTAATGGTCATCAGGGTTTCAGAAAAAAAACCCAAAACTTATACATAGCATCTGCAAGGTACTCTGCCCAAATCTCTAGATAACACAAACAAGGAGCTTAAGTTTTGTGTTTTCTAAGCTCATCTGATAAAATTTGCAATCTTGCTTGAACTGCATTTTAATCAAGTTGTCTTTTATTATTCTTACCACTTTGTCTTCCAGGATGATTTTCAGATAGAAGTGACCCACATCACACTTTATGTTTTTCTACAAGGCAGAAAATCCTATACAGGATAGACTAGTTTACGTTTGAAGTGCCTCTCAAACCAATAGCATAGGATCTTCTATAGTTAAAAGTACACCATTTGCAACATGAACTCAACTTCTTATCATGAAGGAACCTAAAACCTGTTCAAATGGGAGTTAGGCAAACTAATGCCTCTAAGGTGTTGGTCCTCGGGTGTCTCAGGTTGTAAAACTTGGCCTCTGGGCCACAGAGGAAGGAGAAGAGCAGCAACCATGGGTTACCCAAGCATCTGACAAGCAGAATTAGACCTTGCCTAAATAACCTGGAGTCCATCTCGGAATATCCAATGCCTGACAGGCTCACATACAGTATGCCAAAAAAACCCCTAAATAAATAAATAAAAACTAAGTAGCCATGCAGAGACAGTAACATTTTCTCTGACTTTGAAAGAAGAAAAAGAAAAGGGACACAAAACCTTGCTAGAGGATGGAGATATTTTTAAAAAGGTAAAGGGGGAAGGGAAAGGCCAATAACCAAATATATTAATCTTTTGGAGGGCAAGTGTCATTTCATTTTTCATTGAAAGATAGGCCCTGACCATGGCTTTTTGTCTCTGACAGATGGCTCTCAACATTTTATTAGTATTCTGTGTTCTGATGTGGCACATCATCTCTAGGGATAGCTCTCCTCAACTGTCCTATCTATTCCCAGCAGACTCACCTGGAATATATATTTTAATTGTAATGCTCTGAAAAGAATAAAGCCTTCAAAAGAGCTAATATTATGACGATCAAGCACTCATTGAAGTTTCAATTCTAATGCAGCTATTAAAGGAGAGCAAATAAACAAAGTCCACCTTTAAAAATTTCATATCAAACTGTTTTTGAAAGGAATAAAAGAACAGTGGTTTTAAAATATTTTAATAAATGGTTCCTTTCAGGAAGGAAAAAAAATAGAAGGAGAAAATCTAGTGTTTCAGAAGTACTTTCACCACATTTAAAAATAAGACTTTGGAACGTAGACATGATACACACTTAAACATATCCCTCACTGCTGAGCTTTAAAACACAGACCTTGACCCATCAATTAGATATACAGAGATAGGTGAAATGCAGCACTCAGCATGAAAGCAATGGTTCCCTTTAAAATATGAATTACGCTTAGAGCAAAAAGGGCCTATTTTCTCTTAAGTCTTGCCTTTTCTAGAGGACTACCAAAAAAAGAAAATATTACTATCAATTTTTATAACCTGCAACATTAGAAGTGCATATGATAATGTCAGGTCAGTACAAATGACAAAATCCAGACAGGTCTGGGGGGCTTAGTGGAGGGGATGTCAGGGTGATGTTCTATTTATTACATAAAGAGCTAACGTTGGCATTCCTTCCTTATACAGTTTGCTGCAATAAGTTGCAGGGGTCCAAACGCTACTATACAATAGTGTACAGTGGTGACCACCCCCACCAGTGGTACCCAGAGCTTTTCTTCATTTCTTCAGAAGTGGCAATGATATGGACAATAACGACTACCTGCCACGAAACACCAGAAGAAATACCTATGAAGAACTGGGATCTAAAATGCTATCCTTCAATGCCCTTCTTACTCAATTCTTCAAGTATACCGTTTTTCAACTTAACGTTTTAGCAATTAATATTAAAATATTTCAAGTATCAGTGAAATGCAGCAGTATTTTTGTGCATTAAACAGAGGTGAAAAATTCTTACCATATTATTGGCCCAAGCAATCAAGTGTCCTCTCCACTTCACATTTCTTATATTTCCTTCCCCTTCGTGTAAAACTGAAGGTTTCCATCTATTCATCCAGCCTCTCTCATATAACAGCAACTATCAAGAAGCACAACAAGAAATATTCTTGTGAGACAGTTTGTATGTAAACATGGGAGATAATTTTTTTTTTACTTCATTATCCCTTACTCTGCTTAGATTCAAGGGCAATGAAAAACTATACACCTATCACAAACCAAAAGTAAATACCATCAAATATTTTCATATACTAGATACACATTGAGAATCTTGTCTACTATGGAATACTAGTTACTTTAATAATAATATTAATAAGGAGACCTTTGATCAAGTTTTTCCAAAGAATGATAAGTATAATTATTTACACCTTCAGGATCAAAAAATTAAGACATTTGAGAACCTAAGTCTACAGCACTAGTAAAAACACTTCAGAAAACTGGTAAAGAAACCAGGTTGCCTCACAGCTCTCCACTGGTCTGGTGACAGGTTCCTTCTTCCCTCCAAAAAACAGGAGATTGCAAAAATGTCTCACATGCCTGGTGTAGTCAAAGAAAATTATCAGATGCCCAGGTCCTCGGCCTTTTGCTTGGCCTCATATGGAATTACATGACCTTCAGTAGGGCTCTGGAGAAGCTGTGTGTTACTCCCACATGTGCAAATACGAGTGCTGTTGATCATAAAACTTCTGACATAGGCAATCCCAGGCTTTGCAAATAAGGAATGTATTTTTAAATATCTAAATGTGGGTAAGAGATGTTACAAGTCCTTTGAATCAGCAAAGAAAAACCCAACTACAAGTACACAGTTTGATTAGCAGTCAGCTCTTTTACCAGTTCCTCTATGGTTTAATGCATAATGTGCATAATGACCATTAAGAGGTGTGAAATTGCTACCTGCAAGGGCTTTTACTATGATAAAATCTGCATCCAATACCAATGTTGCTAATATTTCCTATTTAAGATCCAGATGTACGTGCTTTTTTATACATGGCTTCCCACCACCAATATTCACCCAAATATGTCAAATGACAAAACACTAGTTGCTTGATATAATATCTTTTAACAAAACAAGGGATTTTTAACAGGAACTACACAGACTGCTTCTCTGTCCTAAAGCCACAAGATGGCACCAGAAGACAAGTATTTTCTCCAAAAGTTTAAAGCCATCACTAGGATAGTCTAGCAGAAACTTTTAAGTGCACTTAGACATCAAACTTTATCAAGCATATCTTGCCACAAAACTCCACTCAAAATGACTGTGTCCTTCAGGTGGTCCCTGAAGGGCCACCTTTTAGACAATCTACCTAGGTTTGGTTTTTCTCATCTACTAAAAGGCTACTCAATAAAACTCTTACAGAATATGCTATTTCCCCATGTACTGGGCACTGGTGAGGCCTCACCTCGAGGGCTGTGTCCAATTTTGGGTCCCTCACCACAAAAAAGACATTGAAGGACTGGAGCTGGTCCAGAGAAAGGCAACAAAGCTGGCAAGGGGTCTGGAGAAGAAGTCTTGTGAGGAGAGGCTGAGGAAGCTGGGGGTGTTCAGCCTGGAGAAAAGAAGGCTGAGGGGAGACCTTATCACGCTTTATAACTACCTGAAGAGGGGGTGTAGAGAGGCAGGGGTTGGTCTTGTCTCCCAAGTCACAGGAGATAGGACAAGAGACAATGGCTTTAAGTTGTGTCAGGGAAGTTTTAGATTGGATATTAGGAAAAATTTCTTCACCAAAAGGGTTATCAAGCATTGGAATAGGCTGCCCAGGGAAGTGATTGAGGCACCATCCCTGGAGGTGTTCAAAAGACAGGTTGACATGGTCCTCAGGAATATAGTTTAGTGATTTTTATTTCTTATTTATTTTTTTTGTCAGAGTGAGGCTGATGGTTGGACTAGATGATCTTTAAGGTCCCTTCCAACCTGGACAATTCTATGATTCTCTTTCACAGCAACCAAGGCAAGACACTGAAAGCAGGGGTAATGTCTATGCTCATAAGACAGTGCCATACAGAGGAATGTCCACTAGTAGGTGGATGTGAAACACAGGAGCAACCGTCAGCCCAAACTAATTAGCTCCACTCAGAAGCTGAGGATGTCATTAAAAACCAAGTTCTGTGCTGATCCAGACTTGAAAACTACTGTTTTTCTTAGTTCACAAACTCCTAAGGAGAGGCTTACCAGCAAAAGAACTGTCACTTGGATACTTCTTTCAATATAGTCCAATAAAGGCAGCAGCAAAATACACAGTATTTTCATCTGGAATTAAATTTATTTACTGGACAAGGCTGCAAAAACTGAGGGAGATGATGTGAAAGGCTAAAAATGGTTGATATCAATTATATTAACTGAACTTTGAATCTTTTCTGCTTGTGACTGAATCATGATTGAAGTCTATTAAACAGAAGATCCAGAGTGAGCTTGGGATGACACTTTTTTGTTGGCAGCTATTTTGTTACTGTTCATTGTTTGTGAACATCATGCTTTTTCATGACTCTCTACCTGAGTAAGAAACTGCAAAAAATGACCTGAGAAAGAATTGGTGAGTAGAAAATAAAAAAAAATAATAATCCTACTTTAGTTTATTCTCAACTCTAAGCACATGCTTAATTAAACCTTCAGACTAAGGCAGTAGAAAACAATAGCCTGATAAGGAAAGTTAATCTGAATCACTGCAATAACCCAGAATTCTGTTTCATACCAGCAAGTGCAATAGGTCCAACACTGAAGCCAAAGGACACTCAACACTGTGGCTTCAAAAAAATATTTCATTTCAAAACGTGCTTGACTGATTTATCTACAGTGCAATTACCTTCCTTTTATTGATATACATAATGTGATTATCCTTTCTTCCAGAAATGACACCTGGAAACAGCTACTGAACCCAGAATTTTGCTATGTGTTTTGGAACTGCTATCCACCGAATGCATCACTCTCAAAAGAAGCAGCCTAATTTATTTCTTAGTCTTCCCTTCTATTTTCACATTGAGATGTTTATCGCACCAGAAAGCCGTTTAAAACTTCAAGTGAAGGTGGACACATAACAAAAATCTACTGTTTCTAGAGGGGTTCCTCCTACCACCTCCTTCTCTTCTTGGTAGGGGAAAAATATTTTAGGACTGTATTTCCCATAAATCCCGTATTTTGGCAGTCAGCATTCACAGTACTTATATTTCAACAGTGGCCACAAAAGTCACTTTCTTGCATTCTCTGCAATGAAGTTTATATTTTCCCCTTTTTGATTTTCTCTGATAAATCTTTCTATTCCTTTGTTACAACACAATATTGCTTAGAATGCACTTCCAGCATCTCTTCCATGTAACGCAAACACGATAATTTGGGTAAAATGGAATAAAATAACATCAACTTTGACTTCAAAGATCCCCACGCACACTCCTTCATTGCAATCTTCTGATTAATTATTATTTTGTGAGTCTTATTAACTACTTGTGCTTGTCCACTGGATCATTAAGAAAAAACGACACACAAATGCGTGAGACGAGGACAGTGCAGGACACTTTTTGGTTTTAAAATACAGTGGTTATAATTCTCTCAGATTAGTGAATACATTGCTCTGTATCTTTCACTACCAAGACATTAACCTCTTCCAAAAAAGCTCCAGATTCCATTTTAGAGTGCTTTCGCTGAAGAGAGTAGACTAGTGCTTGGATTTAATAGAGCCTCTAATGAAATTAGCATTAACACTAATTACATGTAATCCTAGACTTTAAACTATGTACAGGATTTCTCAATCCTCTGGGAAAAGAAAAAAGAAAAAAAAAAAAAGAGGCCAAGGATTGCAGCGTTGGTAGTATCAGTATGGTAAAGTAATTCCAATTCAATTTCATCCCACTCCCATTACCAAATCCCACCTTCGAAACACAGAAATAAAAGATGTGTGCTCTCATGCAGTGAAAAGTTTCAAAGGAAACACACTTTTACTGAAGCATTACACACAGCATCATTCCTTCTTTTCAACACAGCACCCTTTCCGTAAAGATCTGGAAGAGTTTTCCAGAAGGAAAAGGCTAAAACTTGTGATTGATTTGTAATTGAAAAGCCACCCTTCCCTTCCCCATTGCAGCAATGTGGGGTTAGGTTTTATTTCACAAAATACAAATTAGGAAAAAACCCTCTATATTTCCCTTCTCCTATTCTTTGGTCACCTGAGCACGAAGATGTGCCTACCTGGGGCATTTGTTCTGGTTTTTGGCACCTGTGTCACCAGCTCTCCCCTTGCCCAGGCAAGATTGCAAAAACCTAAAATGCTACTGCCAGGCTTACAAGTCTTCACTACAGATATTTACTGTTTTCAGCATTAAAAAACCCAACATTTACAGGCACAGCCAAGATGAACAGATATCTGAGAGTAACACAGAACAGCTAGCCACGTGAAGACTTACTATTTAATCGTGCCTCCCTAGGAAAAATATATAGTGACAATAAAAAATTATCACTTCTGGTTGGAGCAGCGATGGACTGGATGAGCTCAAACGAGGCAGAGAATAATGTAAGCCTCGAGTTTTCAGCTGAAGATGAGCCTTCAAAATACCATGGCAGGGGGTGCAGTCAGGAGAAATGAAGCAGGGAGGCAGCGGCAGACAAGAGCAGCATTGGGAGGGAAGTGACGGCAAGAGGCAGAAGAGGAGCTGCTGCTGTAGTTCCCGGCCAGAGAAGTTAGAAATTTGGAGATGTTTAATACAAACAAGCACCATAGGGCTTTTATTAGGCTGTACTTTTAATAACTCAACTGCTAGATTCCAGCTGTTGCCTGCTCACAAAGAGCTACAGAATTAACACCTCGGCAAGCGGGTCCCGCAGCCTCGCGGGCAGAGACACCAGCTCTCACACATTTCATCTATTTAGATCCTCTTTGCTCGCCACCTCGGGCAGTGAAAAAAGTTTTCTACACAGACATTTGCAAAACACACACCTATAGACTGTACGCACAGGACTGGGATCCATTCTCTCTTTACACAAACCAACTATGTTTGTTAGAGCACAAGGGGAACGCATTCTTTTGCACGATAAAGAAGAAACGCACATCCAAATAATTAGAAAGAAGAAATGTAAGCCAAATAATCAGCTTGTTAAGCAAATGGCACATCACTAGATATCAAAGTCTCATGTGCTCAGTAAACACAGGATACACCTGGGCGTTATACATCGCAGCAAGCAAATCAGACCTGTATTGTGGTTTCCTTCCCACTGTAAATTTTTTTCTTGCTTATGGTAAATTATCCAACGCATGGACAGAAATTGCCATAATATTTACTCTTTCTTCCCTTAAACCAGACCTTTGAGTATTTCCCGACTGACGTTTTATAGCTTACAAAGCAATCTGCCTTTCTTGTCGGGTGCTTTCCTACCCAACATAATGCCAAACAGCTGAGTATCTGCTTTCTAAAAATGGACTGTGCTGCAAACAGCATCCTGACAATTTAATAATTTGTCAAAGCAGTCCAACCAGTTATTATGAAGCACATATCATAGGGTTCAGAGGTAAAGGTCACTTACTTACTCACAAAGCAAAGTGCATCTGCTGACACTAAAAAGCAGACAATTAAAAAAAAATAAAAATAAAAAAATCAGAGACATTCCCTGGAAGACCTGACTTTAACATACAAATTCCTGTAGCAGCAGTTGCAGATCCCCGAGCACACTGCTTCTCTTCCTGCTCATGCATTGTTTGCAATTGCTCTCCTTTCTCTGAACAGGACGCTGCTCCATCAAGAGTGGAAAGGAATTTAGAGCTTCTCATTTCACATCTCAAGCAGCAGACACTGTGGGTCCAGCCCAAGAGTCTATCATCGAAATAGTACTTCAGATTTTTTTTAATTTTTAAATAGTGAGAAATATGCCCCAAGTAATACTAAATCTTCTTTGCTTTAATAACAGTCAAATAACAGAGAGCAATGTTTGAGCATTAATATGCTCCAATGCTAATTCTGGGAGGATAAACGGGACAAACATGTTCAGACACACCATCATTTGAAAACCAGTTCTTATAACGTACGTTCTCCAGCAAAAGAAACAGACACCATCAAAAATATGTTTTTATATCTATTTCCACCATATGTATATAAAATAAATAGATTACATAGATACACAGAAACATATAAAGATGTTTCAGTCACAGGGCAAATCTTCAGTTTTACTGTGGTTCCCTAATCCTTCAAATGTTTCAGATTGGGTACTCGTATCAACACTTGGTATACAAAACCCAGATCCTAGGAAAATGAGGAGGCCAAATCCTTTCAGATGCTGAATATTCTACTCCCATACTGGCTTCAGAATTCATTTTCTTAATTGTACTGGGCCCCCACTACCATGCTGGGTACAGAACACCAAAAAAAATAAAAAACATCTTCATCAGCGCACATTCCGCAGAGTGACTCAATCACACCAGAGGATTCACTCTCCTAGGAATTTTACTACAAAAACCTTTATGTTTTGATATTGATGTTGATCAAAACATGAAATAGGGAGTCTCATGAATGCCTCTGCCAAGAAAGAAACCTCAAGTTGTCCTGCTCTCTCCTAAGTTATCTTTACCCAAGATGCAGTAGCCGATACCTTGACTTGGGAATTGAAATGTTCTTCAGTGTTCTCTGTTAGTTCTGCCTCTTTAACTCTCTGGATATAATGGATTCGTGGGCTTTATTAGTAATGATCATTTAGTTGGTGTGTCGGGAAAGACCAGCACTCTAACAGTTAAATAAAGAACACCTTGTTTTCAGCTTTAGCACCCTCATTTAGTTTGCCTTTACCCTGTTATTTTTTAAGATTAGACCCTTTTTTAAAAGGTAGAAGGTTATGGCCTTCAATAACAGAGTATTTGTCTTTTCCCTTGCTTTGAAGCTCTACAGTCTGCTCCGGATAGGAAAGACCTGTTATTTATAATATACGGTATTTTTATTTCAGGGTGACCATCATCTGCCAAGTCATCACGATGGTACTGTAGTTAATTGCTGAGATAAAGGGGAGGGAGGCAGGGAAGCACCTCGATTTAGTATGGTACCTATTGCTTCTCACTGTGATCGTATCCACGTTTCCACAGTATGCCCTATTTCTAGGCACAGCTAACATTCATTCATTGAAAAAAAAAAATCAAAATAGAAGGCAATGATATTATCACAAGCTTAATGAAATTAGTTTTTATAACTAGTGCTTTGGTAAGCAAAGAATTTTAGAATCATAGAATTGTCTGGGTTGGAAGGGACCTTTATGATCATCTAGTCCAACCATCACCCTCATTCTGATCAAAACCATCACTAAAGCATGTCTCTAAGCACTATGTCAACCTGTCTTTTGAATACCTCCAGAGATGCTGCCTCAACCACTTCCCTGGGTTCATTTAATTGGTTAATTAGTTCATAATACAATTTAGAGAAAAAACAGTCTTAAAGGACTCTAGGACATACCCAGTTAAGCAACTATATAAATACATGCATGGTAGAATTCAACTTTCAACAGTCTGCAATGGTTTAGTCATTTACCCCTGGGAGTACTGCTCAGTTCAGGGCTGAGCATCTAAGACAAGGCAAATCTCAGCCTTGTCATGAAGGTTCAACCAAACCAAGTGCAGGGTCCTGCACCTGGGACATGGCAATCTCAGGTTGGGCTGAGAATGGCTGGAGAGCAGCCCTGAGGAGAAGGACTTGGGAGTGCTCATGAGCCGGCAGTGCGCGCTGGCAGCCCAGAAAGCCAACCCCATCCTGGGCTGTATCATAAGAAGTGGGGCCAGCAGTTTGAGGGAGGTGATTCTACCCCTCTACTCTGCACTCGTGAGACCCCACCTGGAGTACTGTGTCCCACTCTGGAGCCCCAACACAGGAAGGACATTGACCTGTTGAAATTGGTCCAGCAGAGGGCCACGAAGATGATCAGAGGCTGGAGCACGTCTGCTATGAAGACAGGCTGAGAGAGCTGGGGTTGTTCAGCCTGGAGAAGAGAAGGCTCTGGGGAGACTTATAATGGTCTTCCAATATCTGAAGAGGGCTACAGGAGAGATGGGGAGGGACTCTTGATCAGGGAGCATAGTGAGAGTGATAGAACAAAGGGTAATAGTTTTAAATTGAAAGAAAGAGGGGAGATTAGATTAGATACCAGAAAGAAATTCTTCCCTGTGAAGGTGTTGAGACATTGGGACAGGTTGCCCAGAGAAGCTGTGGCTGCCCCATCCCTGGAGGGGTTCCAGGCCAGGCCGGATGGGGCTTGGAGCAACCTGGTCTGGTGGGAGGTGTCCCTGCTCAGGGCGGGGGGGTGGAACTGGATGATCTTTAAGGTCCCTTCCAACTCCAACCATTTTATGATTCTATTAGCTATGAAGTTACTGTGTCCCTGCAAAGGTTAAAAGCACAGAGAGCCTAGAAGCTACAGGAGGTACAATCTCCCTCCCCGAAGAGGTTCACCCAACCACACAACTTCCAAACACAGGGAGAGAGAAGTGAGGTCCCCAGCCCAAGGTGCTTCAGCCTGCCTCTCCTCACTCTTGTGGACCAACTCCCCATTGCCTGCTGCCCTCATACAGCTCTTCAGCTTTACACTTAAGGAGAGATATTAACAAAAAGCAGGGATGCTTTTCAAGGACTTTTTCTTTCCAGAAACAGAAATAAAGTTCTTCAATAAATAAGTAGGTGGAATTTAACTTTGAGTTCTCAGAGAGCATTTTGTTGTTGCCTTTATACAAGCACACAAGCTCCTTTTGGACAAAAGGAGAAAAAGGGAAGGGTTTCTACCACAAGGCTAAGGGTTTTTATTTGTTGGTTTTATGTATCAATAAAATCAGATTACAAGTGTCGAGGGACATTTATTTCAATGCTAAATACCTTATGTTAAGATGTCAATTAAAGTTTTCCTGAAGAGGAAAGTTCCTCAGCAAAAAATGAATGCATTAAGAACCAGCATACCATTCCCCAGAGGACAGAATATAAAACAACCTGTCAAGTAATCAAAGATAACCAAAGAGAATGTGTTAACTCCCTGATGTTTTTTTCTGTTCGGCATCAGGTGAATGCAAGCTCTTTTACCACCTGACGGCACCCTGTTCTATTAATTCCCTGCTTCTCTCTTTCCATACCCCTTTTATCAGCATTAAAAAGCTTCACAAGCAGGTGGCTGACAAAGACGTACACTGACTGCGCATTATTTTAAGGACAACACCAACTCCGACCAGCCAGCAAAAGCTGTCAAGCTTTCACTTAAAAAGTGAAATAAAGCACAGCTATGCTTTGAAACGTAGGGAACTGTTAATGAAAATTAAGTTGCATTCAGCACGAGAAGCCTGTATTTCCTACGTGGTGGTAAGGGAGAGTCATGGCATTCAGTGAGGATTGCTCATCCTTAAGTCGTAAGAGAAGGCACCAGGAAAATTCCATGAATTCAAGAAACTGTTGCAAATCAAACTTGCATATTTTTAGTCAAAATATGCCATGTGATACAAGATATATGTAGGACCAGGAAACACCTGTAATCTGGAAGGCAGAACTGCACCCTAGAACAAATATCCCATGTAGACATTTGTCTCTCTATTAAGAGCTCCCTTGTACTACTTTAAAAACAAATAAAAAAACCCACCCCGTGAATAAAAATTGATTAAGATACTTGGGTTTGTTTACTTTTTAAAAAACAAACAAAATTAAACCAAAAAAAGAGAAATCACCCACAGGTAAAAGAAAAATCAAAAATACCAAGATGAACATTCACTGCAAAAGATCAGTATTATGGTCAAACTTCTGCTCCTACTTCAATAAACTGAAATTAATGGAGAAAAACTGGTCTATGAAATGCAAAAGGACGTTTTTTCAGTCTATGTAGACAAAAATATTCCTACTATGAAACTCAACTTGTTGCAACACATTTTTGACATAAAGGGTGCATTTCTCCTCCCCCTGGAATTAGTCTTAAGTAATTATGTTTTGGAACAGAATCCACAACCAGAAAGAAAAAGCAGATTTTTTTTTTCTCTAGGTGTTAAATATAAAATACTCAGCCTTCTGAGCTATTTTAAGAAGCTGTTAAAAGATAGCCTAAGTTCATTACACTATGACTGCTTACCTTTTTCCCTCCTGTTACAAATTGCTTGAAGTGGGATCTTACAAAATGAGGATGAACAGCAACAATCTGAGGGAGAGGGGGAGAACAAAAAATAAGAAAAAAATCAAAGAGAGGATTGTGGCTTAAGTATTTGTAAATTCAGTAATACTTCTTACAAAACCAAGATCTGCTTTCTTCCTTCCTAACAGGATCAAAAGCTTTTCTATTGAAATAGATAACTGTTTTCTAGTGACTTGAATAATATTACAGGGAAACGGTGTTCCTCTCTCTCATTTAGATTCAATGTGACCTTTCTGGTATTAAAGACAGCAACAACACAATTACTAAAGACTAAAACAAGCACTTACTTTAATGGGGCAGTCAAATGTTTCATGAAACTCTTCTGCTGAATACAATCCAAACACCTGCACCTAAAGAAGTAGATGAAGAAACAGAAATATTTACTTAATAACCACTTGACAATTAAAGGTGAAAGTAAATCACTAATAGCTAGAAGATTAATTTGAATACTAACAGTTGTATCTTTTTCCCTAAAGAAAAAGAAAAGTTATACTTAACAATTCAGAGATAATTGAGACAATTTGGGCTTCCATTGCGGCACATCTCTAAGTACTTGCAGGACTGCAAAAGTACTTATTTGAATCTTTTTTTTTTTTTTCTGTTTTGTTGCAAACACAGCAAAAACTACAAGTTCCTTTTGCTTTAGGGTGATCAAATCTGTTTAACAGATACTGATCTAAGTAAGAGCAACATAATAACGTTCAGGGGAAGATAAATTAAAAACTATTCCTTTCTGGGAAGAACTCTAGGATTTTTTTCCCCTCCAAGCAATACAGGGCTTACATAACAAAAAAGAAATTTGTGACGATAAAGCAAAATGAGCCAGAAGACCAAGTTCCATATGTTTCTTGGCATCCTCTCTTCCTCCCAAGTGCATTCAGTGCTATTTTGTTTTATTCCATGACTACTGGAAATGTCTTTCTCTGAAGATTCCTCCCTTCTCATCTATATTTATGTCTCAGTACATTTAATAGTCAGCACTGAAATTGTAACTATAGGCCATCAGAATATCTATCAGAATTTATCCATCTGAAGAAGCTGGGTGAAAAAGCATCCACCCAAAACCAAAAACCAAAAGTATGTTTCTACTGTCAAGAGAATCAACAGATTTTTAAATGTTTTCTTCCCTTTACTTACAGAACAGGCACACAGGTATCAAGTGTTAACAAATATTAGCCTTTAGATACTATTGAGTACAAAATAGTGTTTCTCAAGCTTTTTCTAAGTACAGCCCTCTTTTGGGCTTATGTCTCTTCATCCAACATGCAACACTCCCTTCCCCAATTCTCAGATGAGACAATTGACAATCCAGTTCCTGCAGAATAAAATAGGGGTGAAGACTAATGGCTAGGGATTAGTAATTGATTTACTAATTATGATTTCAACAGAGTATTCACTGCTTTGCTTTTTTGTTATGATTTTAAGAGGTTTCCAACCACTGCCAGAAGCCATTGGAACAAAATCACCCCAGCAAGGATGGACACTGCTGGTGGGAGAAGGGAGGCAAAAGAGTGATGAGTGGAAACCTCTATCTGAGAGCAAATCTATGTTAGAAGGTTGTCGGCCACATTCAGTTATTCATCCTGATTTTCTGGAAAAGGTAATCCCATCAGTAAGTCCACTCTGCATGTTCAACAAGTTGGACTCAAGGAACTAAGGGATCTTTTTATCTTATTTCTTTCTCTCTCCCCATCCCCACTGTGATTCCTTGAGGGGGGCACCAAAAAATAATTGTAACCGAAAAAAATAATCAAAAATATATTCAAAGACCTGCAGAGCAAAGCCCACAATGGGCCACAAAATTAGACATAATAGCTCTAAAAAATCATTTCAGAGGACAAGAACCCCCAAAATTCCTTCAAACAGTCAAGGAGACAGAGTAAAAATAAATTAGACTTCAGATAACCTATAAGAGGAACTAAGCCAACCTCAGAGTGGCTCAAAGTTCAGCAGTCACAGTGAAGTTAAAAACATCTCAGGCCACCTCATCTCCCTTTCAAGCTTGTCTCCTGGATACATCTCCTAAGCAGCATTATCAGCTCTGTCCATTACTCATTAGCGAATATACTGCCTCTAACAACCTGCTTTAAAAATAAATACTGCTGCACGCACTGTGCAGGGCTGAGCTACTGCTCCAAAGGATTGGAAAAAATCAATATTTGGAGACAGGGAGATGTATCACAAAGCTGTGATTATGTAAGCCAAGCAAAGGGTTGTGTTTGAGTTGGGCCTGGCCGTAAGCCTAGAAAACCTTCGGGCTGACGTCTAGAGGATTTTGTTTTCTGGGTTTCTGTTTTCATCAGTTGGCACAGCACATCCAATGGAACAAACTACACAAAATAAGAAACAAAGGAAAGAGAAAATAAGATGGAGAGAAGACTGAAGGAAGAAAAAGAATAGATGTTAAAAATACAACACTGTAAATTCCATGGAAGCAGAATCCTCCAAAATGACAAAACACCCCTCTCTAATTAAAACTAATTTTTCAAAATTGACATTAGCAACAGTGCCTTCAACATTTTCATAATACTCCGTTGAACACAGCAATATGATATTCCTTTAAGAGTCTGAAAACAAAATGGAACCAGTTAACTAAAGAGGAAAAAACAACTCAGCATAAAATACATGTTATCATGTTTACTCTGGGGACATTGTATAACAGTTTATTACTTCTTAATGCCTTTTATTCTTCAGAGAGAAAGTGATTCTTTTGATATTACAAACCTATATCAGATTTATCTCTTTCTACTTTTTGTCTCCACTCAGCTCAAGATGTTTTTGGGTAGCTGGAAAAAGGATTTCATTATAAGAGTCCATTACGTTTTGCCAGTCCTGCCAGATTTTAAATATCTAGAAGCCACCACTCCAGTGCACCCAAACTCAGCTGTATCCTTACTTCCACATGGGGAAGAAGAAGCCACCCGTTAGCAATTAAGATGCAGGAAAGAAAGATATTTTATTTACAAGCCACATTTCTTGAAAAATGATCGATGTAACACTTCAAGATATTAACATAAATATTGTTACAGGTTTTAAGCATGACACTAAAACATGTAAACTCATGAGTTTTCAATATGATTTATATTTTTTTCATATGGGAAGACGCAGGTTTTGCAAGACAGCATACAAGTAGGCAAAAAGCTAACCAAAAAAACCTCCACAATTCTGAAGCTGCAATCCTGGTTGTACTTGTATTTATTTCAGCACCATTATTCTCCTCTTATACCCTAATATTTACACACTGTTATTTTTCCCAACCAGTGGCCAGACTAGAGTGGTGGTGGAGGTGGCTTTGATTTCTGTTCCTTTCCAGTGATCCATTGCCCAGGAAGATTTGCTAAGAACCAAACACGCAGAACAGAAAAGCTGCAAGTGGTTCCCAAAGCACTTGTTGGTCACATAAAACATGACAGGTGACTGGTTTTGACATTAGGTCTGGATGCCACCCAGTAAGTAGATGGTTAGAGAATTGCACTGTGCTGCTACGCCCTCCTTTCAGTCAACGTAACTAGTCCAAATCTATTTTGAGAGTGGTAAAAGAGAAAAAAAAAGTAATAAAATAAAATAAAGCAGAACAGATAGGGGGAGGGGGTTCTCATCATAAGGCCTTCCCTTCAAGAAGACAAGTGGGCTTCCATCTCCCTCAAACTGGGTCCACTTTGATATAGGAAAATGCACTCCCTGCCCATTGTGAAAATCTTACGCAGTGGTTTGGAGGATCATTAATAGGTAGAAAATACTTGTGGCAACTCAGCTGGTTCAAAATTCACAGGTCTTATTATTATAATACTCCTTTACAATATTATTATAGCTCTTTTTTTGTTGTTGTTTAAAATCGATTCAAGAAAACAAAGCTGTTTCAATTTTCCTTTTTTAAAAAAAAGAATTTAACTATTATTTATTAATGCAACTTGCAAAACTGTTTTAGTTTCTTACAATATGAACACTCCCAATGTAACAAGGAAAGAGCTATATATAAGGAGTATAAAGTTACACCTTCGTGATGATCCAGAACTATAGAAGTGCTGCACATCTGGCCAGGAATTTCTGCCATTTTCTTATACAATAGGACAACATACAAGCACGTGTCTTCACTCGTTTTAGGGGAGAAATCTTTCCTAGAGACACACCTTCCTGGGGCAAGTGGGAAGCCTAACTTCTGAAACACCCAGACCTTTCAAATCTCCAGATGAGCTTTTCAGTGTAGAATATGGTGAAGCATTGGTGTCCCTGGACTCTACAAAGGCAAGTATGATGAATATTGCACTTGTCATACTCCAGCCCTGTGTCAAAAACATTACCAGAATTAGCCCAGGCTTGGGGACCACAGTTTGACTGCCTGGGATAGCATGTAATGTCACCTACTGGATCCACAATAGCTGTATCACTAATTGAGCACAGATTCACCACTTAAAAGCATTGCTGTCTTTTCAAATATAGCCACATTGCAGGGTTTATGGATTTCAGAATATTTCTGAAATCAAATGTGTTTTTAATATAATTTCATTTATATATGAAAAATGTGCATGACATGTAGTCTCACTGCAACATAATCCACAGTCACACCTGAGGAGCTCCTACAGCAAGTGCTTGCTTCTCCCCACCATTCAAAACACCCAAACCAACAATGCTAGCTCAACGTTTTTATTACCTTGCACAATTACTCACCCATCCCTTATCTTGCTTAGACAATTAGGACACTCGGGCTGTGTCTCTCACAAGCTGTAAAATTCTACAACACTTTGATAGGCACCAGTATCCCAATTACTGTGTCAAGATACTGACATCAAGATACCTCTGAGAAACAAAAGCCGTGGATGCATAAACTGGCTGCCTCCCTGTTGAGGGGAAAAGCCCACCTATTTGGAAGGAAATTTGCCTATGACCCAAGCCAATACAGTCTAAAGGCATTGTTTCCCCATTTTGCCTACTGCAAAATCCAATTTTATTTTTAATTTATAGAACTTGTACTGAACGGGATGCATCCATTAGGATCACCAACATTCCTCATCCCCCCAAGTCTACTCTGTAAGAAATGTTCCCCTCGTTAAGTCAGATGGTTATTGAGAAATGATTTAAATGTTTTTTAATGCACTGCATTTGTATATGAGCATTTATTAAAAAAGAAGCTTAAATACACCCCGTGCATTAGAATTTTATCATTGCAGACCAACATTAGAAAAGGCTGCCATCGACTTAAAAACAAAAAAGACATTCTTATAAGTGGAAAATCAATCACCAAAACCACTAAATGTCACAGCTCAACATTGCAGAGAAGCACTGATAATTGTTAGTTATACACTGCACAAATGATATATGTCCTCAGTCAAGGAAGTAGGTGCCAGTTTTTTAGGAAACTGTACATATATTGATTTTACATTTATTTAATGTGGCTGTTGTAAGACACTTTATTCTTCTGATAAACTATGATTGCTTATCAAAAGATTCTATAATTCAAGAGAAACATTCATAACGTGTGTGAAAATGAAAACCACCAGCCCACAGAAATCATGCCCACAAAATCCAATTTTGTGGATTTATAGCAGAAAGGCATTAAACTACTGTCTTGCAGGAACAGCAGAGTAGTCACTGAAGTATAACTGGCACAGCAGTAATGATTAAGGTGACATGTCCTCCTGCCACAGCTGTTAATCAGCTTAATACCAGTTACATTATTGACATTCTTGTAATTACTTTTCCTACGGCACATTTGTGCAAAATATATTTGACTTTAATTTTGAGTATTCAAAGTTGAGCTCAGTTCTCAAAACGGATGGTCAAAGTGGTGGTGCTAAATTCAGGAATTAACTCCACAGGTATCACAATTATCTCCAAGGTAATAATGAGGACTGCCTGCTACCTCATTAAATATATAAACAGGTTTGTTGTACCTTGCCATCTTCTGAGCAAACACCCATGTGTTCTCCACTTTCATCCAGGCTGATCTGATTTATCTTCACCGGGCTCTAGAGAAAGAAAAGAAAAGACAGACAGGCAGGCTTAAAGTTTGAATCATAGAATCATCTAGGTTGGAAGGAACCTTAAAGATCATCTAGTCCAACCATCATACTTAACACTGCCAAAAAAAAAAAAAAAAAAAGAAATAGAAATCAATAAACCATATTCCTGAGGACTGGTATTACCTCACTGATCACATGCTTTAATGCTCCCCATGCTTCCTGAAATTTAGGTGTTAACAGTTGTGGAATGTTTAGTCACATAAATTAAAAAAAAAAAAAAAAAGATAACCACAGCACAGAATATGTATGTCTATGACAACATCAAAAAGCAGCCCTCTTTCCAGCCTTTCTGCCTAATCCAGAAACTTGACATTTTTTGCAGTTCCACACCTCAGGGCTCTGGAGCTACCAGGCTCAGAGCCCTCCTCCTGCGCACCACAGTTGTTGGTCAGGAACCTCTCCTGTTGTCCAAACTCGTAACATAAAACACACTGACCACACAGGCATGGAGACAACTAACAATTCTTCTGGTTTGGTCTGATGGCTATATTGATAATTATTTCTTCCTTCAAATCCCTTACCTTGCTTTCATTTTTTGCCTATCACAGCGTTCTCAGAAGCAAGTCTTAGAAGGTATGAAGTGCAACACCGTTATGTTCATTCTTCGACAAATACCAAGAAAAGCCCAAAGACTTCCCCAATTTAGTAAGTTTTCCTTTCCTTATCCAGATATACTTTCGTTTTATATTTACAGGGTTATACAGCATCTGTTTACTTTAGCTCAAATATCTATCCTTACTTTAAGTACCAAGGACTAACTTAGAAGAACATCATTGGGGTAACGCAATGGATATCCTCTCGCATATAAAACCCCCATCCAATTACATACAAGTACCAAGAACCTTCTTACGCAGCATGATCCCGATTTCACCCTCTGTAACAAATATCTCATCACTTCAAGCATTATCGAAGGATCTTCACCCAAGTAAGTCTCTCTTACACATTGAAGAACAACTTTTCTTACTCATAAAATTTTGAACAGATTGAACCACGAAACAGGTCACTTTGGTGGTTCTGAGCATGATATAAGAGAAATCCATCATATGTTTGTGTGAAAAGAAAGTGTCACTGGAACAGTGGATTCATGGGGTCACATTAGATGTTACACAACTGTGTCTAAAATATCACAGGTCCTTATATACACTACGGCAGTTGGAATGACATTAAAAGTACATCATAAAAAGTTATATAAAAACACACTGTCAGAGAGACTATCTACAGGAGATAAACTGAGGTCTTCTCACAGCCTTTGGAAAGCTTTTCCACATAATCTTTCACGCACAAAAGAATTCCAACTCATGGAAATGAAGCTTTCCTCTCTTCCACCTCGAAAAGAATATATGCCCAAATCACATGGCATTTTCCACAAGCTTCTTTCCAATCAGGGCTGAAGAACTGAGCCCTGCACTGCAGCAGTTGTCTGATGAGTTATGAAAAGGATGCTGCTAGCTCTTGTTTTCCCTCTTTGCAGGAGACACCACTCTTGGCCTCACTTTGTGTCACCACAGAATGTTTGCTGGAAATATCAAATCACTGCTTACCACAAAGTTGTCTGTGCATCATTTACCATAAAGAGCACTGTCAAGGAAGAAGTCAAACTAATTTTCCTTGATTTATGTGCTCCAAGAGTATTTTCGTTTGCCACAGCGCAGTTAGGCTGACCTACTGCCTTTCAAAACCAGAATCACTGCCAGTGCAGGCAGCTGGTGCACACTCCCCTGTTGCATTCTTACCAACACATTCAGGTGGCATCAGCTGAGGAGCACAGCTCAAGCCCATCAGCCTGCTGCTGTGGTCAACACCCTTGTGAAAGCTCTGATTCTCAGGTGCTGCACACCCAGTTGGCTAATTCCAGGACTGGAGGACGCTAAGTAAGGCAAGACATGTCAATTTTCAGTCTCTCTTCCTAGAAACTTCATAAAAATTGCTAGCACGCCCTTTTATTCCTGCCTTACCTTGGAAATGCCTTTCTAAACTTCTGCCTTCCTCATCAAGGTGCAAGAGATGATTTTGTCTCTGTCTAGGAGAAGAAAACTAAAATAAAAAATGCCAGCACGTCTCCACATTCCCTTTACAATGAGAAACAATTCTGGCCCTCTGAAAAGACAAGCACTCAAAGTTCAACTGAGTTCATCTTGGAAGCAGCATATTTTTTTCTTCTGGCTGCATCTAGGTTGCCATAGCCACAACTTTCTCACAAAGGTTCTTCTCTTCTTTTGTTACTCTGCAATTGGAAAGCAAAAAGTCCATCTTGAATAGCCCCACCTTGACACAGGGTCATACACTAAGATACAGTGTTCAGTTGGCCACATTCTTCTTGTCTCTCCAGCACCTACATCTGCCATCAGGGCTGACATGACAGCACCAGCAGATCTAGCAGCACTCCTCTGTGATGGACCTTCTTGAGACACTCTACTGCAACAAAGCCCAAGACCAAAAGAAATAAAAGAGGACATACCAGAAGAGTCGATGGCTCATTCCTATAATCCACACTGTTGATATTTCCGGCCAAAAGGCTTTGATAAGCCTGGGACTCAAAAAATGAAGTGCAGGAAGTAGGCAAGGTAGACTATTCAAGTTATCTTCATATACAAGTTGAAGGTGAGGAGCAGGATGATGGAATTTAACTGTCATGCTGCAGTTTGATGGCCACGTGGCATACTTTGGAAATTCAACGTTGTCAAGTGGGTGAAAAGGGGATTGCACAGTATTTGCATTTTTCCCATATTCAGAACTATACAGAATACTTCAGAACAGTTTTTTTGAGTAGAAATTTGATGATACAGTATTTCATTCTGTGATAACACTGTGTATAACTGGCAACTCATTACAAGCCTTCAGTATGCCCAACACACCACTTACCAGTTCCTTTTAAATTTTCCTTTCCCCGATTCTTTTCTTCTTGCTGCCTGCACTATACACAGATGACAATCAGGGAAGACAAAAAACATTTAACTAAGAGCTGACCTGCTCAATTACACAGACCTCCAGCAAAGTTCCAACAGGAGACGCTATTCTAGATGATGTACAAAAGACAAAACCAACAGAAAGCAAATTTTTTCAGCACTCAAGTAAAATTGGCACTACTGGCCATTAGCCTGGTCACCGACTTCACCAGTCAGAGCTTTCTACAGAGCTCAGGAAGTGATGATAGACCATGAACTTAAAAAGAGTCAAGACTAAATATTAAACACGTTTGAAAAAAAAAAAGTTCCAGCAAGAGTAGCTAATGCCTGGATCTTCTTGTTCAGAGAAGAGTAGCAGTCAAGCCTACTATTTACAGAACTACATTCCACTGTAAAGCTGTTTAAGATTTTTATCAAAAACTATCCAGGAAATCAGAAATAAAAGATGACAGATAAAATTCGCAGATGTGTTATCTAAAACCAAAGTGTTTTTCCTAGAATCAGCTCCAATTCACCTTTTTCATATCAATTATTTTTATAAATACCATGCTGTGACAGTCAGCAAAGTTATTTACCCTTTCAAATTCAGTTTATACCTTGCCAACATCCTATGGAGAATTCTGATATTGCAGAAAAAAGCAGAACATATAATTTGGTGGATTACCAAACCCCACCCTGCCTTTATTTTTTTTATTTTATTAAACATTATGAACTCAGCCACGGAGTTACAACTGTCTTTCCCCTGTGGCTTGTTTAAACCTTAGTCCAGCTAACCCACTGAGGAGTTTAACTTGCCTGGCAAAAGAAAATAGGCTTTGGGTTTTACAGTACAGAGAATAAATGCCCTTCCTGCAACACCCACCTTTACAGACCAACAAAAGATGAAAAATCACTCAAGGTTAAAGAGGACACAGGTAGTCACTACCTCATCCCAAACCAGAGGGCTGATTGTTGCATACAGTTGGAACCACGATATGCTTTGGGGTTTGGTCAGCTGTCTGTTTTAAGGGTATTTTAAATGGGTGAGGAAATGCCCAGATTCACAGGCATCATGCTTAAAAAAATAAAAAATTTAAGAATTACAGCAGCAATGTGAGGTCAAAGTGTCAACTTAAAAATTAGGAACTTATAATCCATTATGCAATTGAGAGATGATTTGATCATAAACCCCATGCCACCAAACCACAGGGAGGTGCATATAAAATGTTGAAGAAATCATTAATGATTATTTAATTAGCATTACATTGGGTAATCATTTCTTAACCTAATCGGGACCCCTAGCTTTAGGTCAAACAACTGAAAATACACAACTTCTTTGTGGCCACAACAATACCTCAAGCACTCTGTAAATAACAGAAACACATAAAGTATTTCTAAAGCAACATAATTCAAATCTGGCAATAAGGAAATACACTAAAATGATTAACCTGGGAACAGCTTCAGAATTTCATACAGTGTGGAAATTCTGGCTAAGAAGGAAGAAACGCCTTCAGCTGAATTTCCATTAGCTGCAGTTTTCTTTCTGATGGAGACATGCTTGGAATTCAGGACAACGTAAGTAAGTTTGACTGTTCAAAATCAATAATGTCAAGCTGACACTACAGAACAAAAAAAAAAAAGTTACATTAATAGAAGAAAGAAAAGTTTAGGGAGAGGGAGAAAAAGCTAGCAGGCACCTTGCACATAAAGATCTAAATGCAGGCTCTTGCAAAATCCTAGATTTAAAGGAAAGGAAAGGAAAATCAAGTATCTACCAACAAATGTACCTCATGTGATAATCAATTACCTAATGTGAAATGCTTGAAATAAACGCACTTAGTATGGATTATGTCAGCTCTTCAATTAGGAGTAAATTCACTAGGAGTGAGGCCACTCAGAAAGCTTCTTTTAATTGTGTTCTTTGTGGCAACTCCTTCTCCCCTGACACTCATCATCAACCCACCTTATACTATCAGTCCCCCAGTGGTGAACCTGAGAAATCAATCTGCTAATGTATAATTTGTAAAGCTCCTCTGACTAACAAATGGATAATTGATTCTTTCACAAATGCTGCATCCCAATGGATACGAAGTGGATGAACAAGAGGCATAAGACTGCATTTCACTCCAATTCAGTGAGAAATGCAATATTTACAGGCTAGGAACCTAAACGTTTTAATAGTTGCCTGTGACTTCATGCCTTTTAGCCACAGTTAGCAGCAAGCAACACACACATTACAAGTGTGAAAAGCAAAGCAGTGTTCAATCATACTTAACAGCAAAGCTCATTTTACTTCAAGAGATTCCCATTGCTAATACAAGCTCCTTAAGCAGCGTTGTCATCCATTCTTTAAAAACAATTTTCAGAAACTTCTCCTAAATCAACCCACATATTTTTACTTACCTACCTATACACACACACATACACGTATCCAAAGAAAAAAAACACCCATAGGTCTTTTCGGCTTCATTAATATCAATCTGGATCTACATAACCACTATGTAGCTGCTCCCCATACTAAGGCAAATTTTATGTCCCAGAGTGTGAATTGTAACAACAACAAAAAAATTCTCTCCCACAAGTGCCTATTTTTCATTTATTCAAATGTTTCCATCTGCTTGACATTTACATAAACAAGCATGTAAAATTCTAACGTACAGCAATATGACCAATATTGCTTAAAATGTTAGCTCACTTGGACTAAGGACTACCATTCTCATGTTTGTATTATTTCTACCACAGTGGAGGTATCCAAGTGCAAAATATTGAATTGCAAACACGAAGCACCTCAGCTATTGTCATAACTAAGCCAAGCTCCTCTCAAAACACAAGCTTTGCTCTAGGTAGGATGAGGAACTTGCTTTGAATAGAGCCCCAGTTCTTCAGCTTTTATATCCATAAGTTCTATACTCATCATGACCAATGAATTACAAGAAACACTTTTAAGACTCCAGTACCAGAAGGGGGCCTACAGAAGAGATGGGGAGAGACAGTTTATCTCAGTTTAGGGAATGTAGTGCTAGGACGAGGGGTAATGGTTTTAAATTGAAAGAGGGGAGATTTAGATTAGACACCAGAATGAAATTCTTTCCTGTGAGGTTGATGAGACCCTGGAACAGGTTGCCCAAAGAAGCTGCAGCTGCCCCATCCCTGGAGGGGTTCAAGGCCAGGCTGGATGGGGCTTGGAGCAACCTGGTCTGGTGAGAGGTGTCCCTGCCCAGGGAACTCAATGATCTTTAAGGTCCCTTCCAACCCAAACCATTCTATGGCTCTATGATTCTAATGGGAAAAAAAATACCAAAAAAAAATAGGCAAGTACTGAATACTCCCTTTCTCCAATCCAAAACGATACCCTCAGTCCACCTGAAAGAAAACCTAATTTACTAAACTTGTCAAAAAAGGGAGTTCTACTTTTCATGACCTTTTCATTTTGGGCACTGAGAGGAGGTGATAGCAAAAGCAACAGATAGTGAGAGTCTTAAACTATTAAAAAAAAAAAAAAGAAAAGAAAGGAAGGTGTGCAACAGCTAAGCACCAGGAGTGAATTACACATTGTTTGTCCCATGTGTCCTGACTTCAGAACACCAATGCCCAGAGATCTCTTGTACTGAGGAGCTATCATTGAAAAAATAGTACACACATACCTATATGTTTTTATACACAACTTGGAACTGAGAAACATAAGGAAGTAACTCAAAGGTTTATATTGAAAAAGCAGCTTTGCAATTTACAGAATAAGCTGTTTACCACTGCCTGCAATAGAAGTAGCATACTCTGAATTGACACCATTTAAACTTCCATTTGATGAACATTCACTAATATCCACACCAAAGAGGTTTTGTTCAACAATATTGGCAGCCAAATTTTGATAAGTGAGTGAGGATTCCTGCTCCAGTGCTTTTCCTATAACACTCTTGAACCTGTTGTTCTCCAAATGAAAAATGGGAGATTACACTGGTTAGAAGAACAGGGAGGGAGGAAAGCTGGGGAGAGTGACAAGGTCTGGGACACAAAACAATAACAACATTAACTTTTATTTTGTCTGTGGGAAGGTAGACCTTGCCTACAAAAAAAAATAAAAAATACGTCAAAAGCTTGTCTAAAACTAAGGGAATATGGGGACAAGGATTTTCTCATATGTAGTCTGAGAAAGTGAGAAAGACCAAAAAGCCTACAGTGATTTCAATATTTTCCACATCAGTGAATACCTTAATCTTGTTTGTCAACTACAGGGACTAAGAATTGAGGGAAAAAAAAAAAACAACCAGGGGAAAAAATTTAACAAGGGATCTCCCTAAATCTGCAGTGGTTGCTAGATAATCAAAAGGCTTGTCTAAGAATGATAGAACTATTACTGAAAACAAATTTATATTTAAAGTCTACACTGCTTCCTAGTAGAGTTTCCCTGTTAGCTAATTCCTGACAGATCCAAAGTAGAATCTCTTTTCTATTAAAACACTGGCGTGCAAGGAGATATCCTCCTGGGAGCTCTGTGCCACAGGAAACAAATCACCTCTTTCCTCCCTTCCCCAGGTCCCTTTCACCATCCACTGTATAACTCTAGGGCTTCCATGATGGTATGTCCTAAGCCTGCCTTTACTTCTTTGTTGCTCTCTGTGTATTAAAGCCATCTGAGAATATGAAGCGATATTCCCCATCGCACACCCATGGGGAGGGCTCAAGTAGAGGTGGGGGCTGAGGAAAGGCTGCAGGCAATAGCTCCATGCACCCTCCTCTGATGACCCAGCACAGCGTGGGAGAAGACTAACCCTGGCAATCTGGAGGTTCACCTCACTGATTTCTCCCCAAGCACAATGAACTTGGAGACTTCATCACTGAGCGTGAACTTTCCACACAAGCTACTGAATTATAAATTGGGCTTTGAAGAACAATACAAAAAAATGTATCTAAACCTCTGAGGATCAATCTTACTGGAGTGCTTTCACAGCTTGCTTCTAACAGAATACCACCACCAGTGTCATTAATGTATTTAATAGGATTTTGTAGAATTCTACCCCCTGAAGTAGAAAGTATGAGATTTTTCTCCATTTCTTGATCAGTCTCATTTAAGAGACGTGACTGATGAGAGAGGCCATACAGGGCAAGTTCTTGTCAGGACAGGTTTTCCTCTTAGAGATTATTTTACTGGTGCTTTGACCAAACAACTTTTAAAGAAGCAAAAAAAGCTCTTGACTGTTATTCTCAGGGGTCATGCATTGTTGTGCCAACATCATTTCCAGGAAGGTTTTCCAAACAGCCACAACAGTGGCTTCCCATCCTTGACTGAACACAGGAGAGAAGACATAATCAACATGGAGCCTAGCATCGCTGCTTCTCCATACATTCCATTATGTAGCCATTATTTTTCTCCACAACTACATAGTTTTCTTCCTTCTATCAGATCCTGCAATGAAAAACTGCACTAAGTACTTTTTCCAGTTATTTTAGCTTGTCAATGATTCACTACAATGATCCCAACTTGATGGGTACTGAAATCGGTGAGAAGTTGTCTCACTGATGGAACCAGAAAGAAGCAGAAATATCATATGGGAAGGAATTCCCTTTCCTGCTGGATGTAACTAGTCATATTCCTGGAATAGTTAAATGTTACACTGGGTGATCAATACTGAAGTTTGGCAAACAGCTGGAGCTAAATTTCCTTTTTCCTTCTAAACATTCAGCTATCAACCCTGGTATAGAACGGTATAAGTCAGAGCTATATTGCAATAATAAATACATTTCCTGCTTACTGAAAGCATTGCATTCTCCTTGGACACCAACTCTGGAACTATATTTGCAATTATATCATCTGGGACAGCCTCAAAAACCCACCAGAGGTACTCAACGATGATCAATATTGGGTGTCTGATTCCAGACAGGATCCTAAAAAGATCTGCAAATCAAAGAGATGGGGGATGACGAGGAGAATATTCACAGAAGTAGGAACAAAGTGCACTGTAACTTACTGTAAGCAGCACGTTGTAAGCTGTATCCCCACTGTGACAGTAAGAAGGGAAAGCTAAATATGAAGATGAACTGATCCTGTGCAAATTCCTCAATGCATTTACATATAAAGAGGCTCTATTTCAATACTGGCGAAGTACAGACATCATTGCTTATAATAAACTTTATTTAAAGTAGACCAAAAAAGCAAACAAACAGATTCATTCATTCTTCCATCTTTACACTGCTCACATTTCACAGCTCCTGGCTGCAAAACTGCCAAGACCTGCTGCAACAACACACTTCAATCAGCAGCCAGTTTAGGCCTACAGTGGTGAACCTTCCAACACCAAAACACTGATTTCTGAAATTTCTTA
>BJBW01004941.1:54177-68650 GCA_004320125.1 Scolopax mira
TAATACCTTAGTCCCCGTGGGAAAAATAAGTCTTAGTTTTGCCTTCATGTTTTGTTCATCATATTATGCCCCTGTTATGTCATTCTGTGTTTTTAATAGTGCTGCATTTTTATTCTTAATGGAAACAAAGGGCTGTAGCTCTATCATTAATGTCAACTTGTATAAAAACCATTGTCCTCCAGAACTCGGCTGCTTTGGACTTTCTAACTAGGAAAACATTTTTGAATGCAAATAATATTTTATTAATGCCAGAACTCTGAATAATTCTGACAAGCAAACTGCTATTATTTTGGATATGTGCACGCAAGTGCCTGCCTTCTCTATAAAGGAAAATGCCAGCCAGGTATAATATGCCATTTGAAAGGAAAACAGCTCTAGGAAGCAGCAGTATACCAGCTTCTTAGGAACCTTACCTTTCCAAATCCTCCCTATGCTTTTAAAGGTTGTTAGGGTTTAGAAAACACATACCTGCCTTACCAGGTTTTTATGAAAAGTCTTCATCAGCGCTACCTGAAACTAGCTGTTTCATTGCTGCTAATAAAAACTCCAGAGCAAGTCTGCCCAGTGGTCCAGCTGCGTATCAGCAAAGAGCATTTAGGGAGGCTATGAGACAGATGTGGCACAATATGCTTCTGAGACAGCTGGAAAAAGGAAGCAGTGAATCACTGTCTCGTGACAGTTAATATCACTGGTCAAACCAGAAAGTTCCCAGTAGGGCAGGGACATCCCTGAATGTGAGAATCTGTGGGTCTTTCAATAACAACAAGTAGTGGAAGACTGATTAAGACAGCAGCATCCACTCATTATTGTCAGGGGCTAAGCCTCTGGAAGGCACAGAAAAGTATGTCTTATTTAAGTAATAAAGTAATCTTTTGCTTAAATCAGAGATGGAAAAAAAATAATGACTGTGCAGGGTTGTTTAGTAAGTCTTCGAAATCAGAATCTATGGTTTTGTGTTTTTCTTAAAAGCAAATAAACTTTGTTGCCCAAATTGTTGTCAAATTATAGTGCATAGGGCAGTTTTTTTAAAGAAAAAGCCAGTAATAGTTGCAAACACAAATTACGTAAATAAACATAAAATGCGGGATGCATTCAAACAGCAAATGTTACCAAACCTGGATAGTGAAAGCATTAGAGGGGAAAAAAATTGTTTTGATGATTTTGATGTTTCTGCATAACGTCACAAATAATTCTGTTCAAAACTGTTTGAAAATGCCACATGTAAATTCCCTTAGTGGAATTACAGCGAGGTCCTCTACTTGGTCTTTCACAAAAATAGACTCAGAGTTTCTACAAGATCTGATGAAAAAATAAAAACACATTGGAAACTTTACCCTTTCATTGACCAACAGTGCTGCATTATATACTATAGCAGTAATGTTCTGTTTAGCATTCCTCCATAATGAAATATTTTTCCCCCTAGAATTTTCCAGATTTCTTTTTTTTTTTTTGGAGAAAACACATTGAATATGATAGGATCCTACCAAGTCAAGAGAAACTGAACTGTTAACTATGTCCAGATGATTCTGACACTACAGTTTTCAGTCACAGCCCTTTACCTCATTAAGAGGTAACATTAACAAACTCTTATTGAAATAAGTGACATTAAAGAGGGCTACTAAGGTATCTTAAACATAAGAGCTGGTCATGAAATGCAACTGACAAACAGGCTACTCACTCTGTAGAAAAGTGATTGATACTGGAGGACAAAAAGGAAACGTCTTCCTATGCCTCTATGTACAAAGAGTTAAAATAACATGCATATGGGGAGTCATGAAGTTGTTGAAAGATCATCCAGTCTAAGGATGGGCTGACATACTTCTCAAAAGAAGGTACGTGGGCAATGCAGCTTCTTGTGACAAGTTGGGAAGAAAGAAACAGTTGCAGTCCCAGGAACAGCTGATAAAGTACATGGGCTTTTATACTTTAATTGAAACTTACTTATTTATTCTACAGCATACACATTACTCTTTGTGCAAAAGCACATGTTTGACTTGTATAAGCTACCAACAAGAAATAAACGGTGGGACTGTACAAGACCTTGTGTAGCCACACTGAAGCCATGCTTCCAACTGAACTTGTCACCTTACTCTGCATTAAGCTACAGAGTTATTGCCAAGTTACAAGCTTGAAAGAATAACTGAATCAAGTGGTCATGCTTTCCTCCATTTTGAGCTTATAAAAATTACTCATACACGATACTACAATTGTTAAAAACTTCATTTTTTCCACCAGTAGTCCCAGCAACATTTCTAGTAATAATTACTGCCTTCCACATCCATCTGATCTCTTTAAGTAAAAATGGAAGTTACACTCCCTTCAAAGGAAAGTTAGAGTAGATACAAAGATTATGTGCAGAACATCTGTAAGATCTTTTTTTTTTGGTTTCAGGCATGTCTGACAAGAAACTTTTCTAGACCCATGGAGTAACAGCCCTGATGCATCAATTTTTGGCCATCTAGGCAAGCTACCTCACTTCTAATCTAGCGACAGAGATCCAGGTACACCATGATTCCTGCCAAGGAAGGGTTCCAATCTTCAATAGCTCCGCAGTTCCCATTGGGAACACTCCAGGTCACAAACAATTTAATAAGCACAGTACCAGCAAAACATCCTAAGACATACTTTTCAAGCCAGACTCCAAAGGCCATGTGAGTTACTCCCACAACTACTGTAAAAACCTCTGTATTTCCAAATCACCCGCAGTTAAAATGAAAAGACAGGTAGAGTGAAGCTGAAGAAGAGTTATTACATTGGGCACAGACATCCAAGTCTTAAGAGCAAAATCCTCAAGGATGTCACTTTTCTCCAGTTTTTCCATTGGGTAGAGCCAGGGGTTAACTTAAATGCTTTAAGTTCTGCATTACCCATTTGGGTCCTGAGGAGGGGAAGGAAACCTGTCCCCTGCATAGACTCTTGCTCCTATCAAAACCTCTATTTTTACTTTGCTGTTTGGAGCCTTCATTTATAGCAGCCCGCTTGGTTTTGTACAAAACACAGAATTTCAGCTTCAAATTTCACAGGCACAGTGACACCCTACAAACACTACCACCCAGCTACCCAGATCTTTACTTTAAATTCTGTTGCTTTATTTCATTTCCCGACTAAGTCTTCTTTCATAGTCTGACAGTGACAACTAAAATGATGTAGTTAAAGTAATAAACAGGGAATTTTAAGTAGCCTGTCAAAATAAGTGACATTTATATCATCTTAGTCTTAAACTCTCATGTAAAGTTCCACTTAAAGTAACTTCTTCATTATACAATCAAATGCCAGAAGTTACCTTCCCCATCGAAAGATGCTGCATTATCTCACACAGCAGTTAGTGGGCTCCGCATCGTTTCCAGCAGCATTATTTAGTGCTAACAACAGCCATGTCTTCATTAAACTCTTTCAAAAGCAGGTCAAGTTTAGAGAAACCTCTGATATTTTTGTTTGCAACCTGCTGAGGTATCAGCAAAACCACCAGAGGCGGGCGAAGGCTGTAACTTTAATATACCCAAGGGTGACAGTATCACCACAGAAGAAACTCCCCTTCAATTTTTCAAGGTAGCAGAGATGACCAAGTGATTTTACATTTCTTCCACTCCCATTAAAAAAGCAAGTAAATATTTAGTGCTACAGTGTGAGACAATTAGGAAAAAATGGTGAGGCCAGGGAAGAAATACATAGTAAGAAAGAAATGCTGCAAGAAGGGGCCTCTACTTAAAGTTTCATTCTTTCTGAAATTCCAGCAGTTGTGAATAGCTCACAAACGTTGCACGCTAACTTTAATTTCTTTGCACTGACAGAAGCTTTAAAACACTATTTATACCGTTTTCTACACTCACGCATCTCATCCGAAGCACCTCCAATGCATTAAACATTTAAACACCCTGTACTTGTAAAACAGGTGATGTTTCCCCTTCTCACAGAATATCATCAGGACCAGCCACGACTTCTTACCAGTTTTGCTTTAAGCTTGATGTTTATTAGGAGACCAGGACAGGGGCAGGTTTTCTTGTCCTTCGAAAGGTTTTTGATTTGTTACTTAACTAAACATGTTTGTACAGCTTTCTTCGGATCTACAAGTCCTTAATCCACAAGATGTCAGTTGAGGCAATAATTATATTAATAAATTGTAGACAGTCTAAGAAGAAAAGAAAGATGGAGAGGCATTTGGAATTAACATGCTGTGAATCAGTCCTGCATCATCCTTTGTCAGCGGCA
Organism: Scolopax mira; assembly: GCA_004320125.1. Taxonomy (NCBI): domain Eukaryota; kingdom Metazoa; phylum Chordata; class Aves; order Charadriiformes; family Scolopacidae; genus Scolopax; species Scolopax mira. Next base: position 58,387 of record BJBW01004941.1, read on the forward strand.
TTAGCAGGCTTTTTTTTTTTCCTCTTCTTGTTGCCTTTTAGTAATAATTTTCAGTGCGTTGACACATTTCATCTCACTCAATGCACTGAACCCTAATACAAGAGAACACCAGTTTGTCAAACATACGTTATTTGAGGATGCATATCAGTTAATCTTAGGCAGCTGACATTGTCAAAGACAGACACACTGGGTAAGAGCTAAAATCATGCCAGGCAAGGAGGAAAAGAAGATCTTGTGAGAGCACAAGTGTGGCTGCTGAGATACCAGTACCACCCAAGGGCAAAGCCCCCAGATTCCTGTCTCTCAACTCTCCCCAAACCAAAAAAGTCTCCCACACCAGTTTCAAAGCACACATTTCTGCTGCTGGTGACAACAGGACTTGCAAATCTCAAGAGACCAGTCATCTGGTCATTAGAATCTGCCTGACACAGGACCCAGCATCACGTGTTTTAAGAGCAGGATGAGAGCAAGACTCTGTCCCAAACAAAATTTTTGGTTGTCTGTGTTAGTGTCACAGAAGCCTCTGTGAATATTTATGGGTCAAAGTAGAGCACACGATGAAGCCTTTGCAGCACTGGCACCAGTATTTGCAGTTCAGGACACCCACATTCTTTTGCTGCTATGGACATTACAGAGTCAAGTCCTAAAACCAACCAACCAACCAACATATTACAATAGAAGAACTTCTAGGGATGCCAAGCTTTACATTATAGTGTTTCTTAGACCTATTTTTAGCAATTTAAAATGCTAAATGCATTCAGCTTTCACCAGGAGGGCCATCATTCAGAAAGTGGCCATTTTGGAGATTATGCAACATACCTATGAGTTTTCTCCCTGAGCAGTCACAGGAGGGACATGATAAAGTAATTATGCTGCAAATCCTCAGAGATCAGTCTCTATTTCTGTTTTACAATTTGGCTCAAATCCAGATGTGAGCCAATATGAAAAATAAATGATATGTTATAAGAACAAAAGTCTTATTTCTTCCAATTTTCAAGCCCATGTATATTATTGAACATGGTTAACTGAGATTAGGAAAGAAAAATGGAAATCAAGAGGACTACAGTTTATTTTCTACATATACTTAACATGAACTAGCAAGTTCTTAAAAACTTGAACACAAAGTTTTAAAAAAGGTTAAAATAAAACCAGAATGGAATGAGGGGCTTTAATTTCACATAGAAATACTATTTTGGATCTAGTGACTTTTAAAGGTTCCTGTGTATAGTTTGTTTTTTTCTGTTTACACATTTAACAGACTTAAACATATAGATAAGTAATTGTTGGCTTAAAAAAACCTCCAAACACCTGAAAAATACAAATAAAGCCTCAAATGCAAAACAATTCCTTGAATTACATAACTTGCAAACAACGGGCTTCATACTCCTATCCTTCCCATTCACTTTTGCCATCTCATAAGACAGAAAACATCTGCTGAAGACTCTTTCAAAAAGAAAAATATGTAAAAGACACTTCACCAGTACACTGTATACTGCAAACAATAGCAAGATTTCAGTGGTAATATTACTTGCTCTTTAATGAGAAACTATTTTATTTACTCAGAACAATTTTTACACGCTGTTAATTTCCAAAAAATGAGTAACAACAGATAATTCTATTCGAAACTTCAAGGTAAAACCATACCTGCCATTCCACCAGTGGAAACGCCGCTCGGAAGGAATTTGTGCATTTTTGACCCAACAAAGAACCAGAGAAAATACCATTAGAGAAAATACTCTTTGTCCCAGTGCATTTTCAAGGAATGCTTTGCTGTACAGGACTTCAGGAGTGATTCACTCGCTTCTCACAGAAGGCTTAGGTTTTTTTTTGGATTTACAACATGGCAATGCTCTAATGCAAATCCCCCAGGAGGAGAGACAGTAAACAGCAGCTGGTAGGAGAGAACAGAGGGAAGACTCCACCAAAGGTTTCAATAGTGAGGCCTCTAGACTGCAGTCCAAGATGTTGAAAAGCTCAGGTTAGAAGGAAAACAACAACCCCTTCAGAATAAACTGTCTCTGGGTTCAACATCCGACAACGGTCATTCAGAAAACTTCTGTTTAAGCAGCCAAGGATATCACAGAGCTGCTTTGTTTCTCACACAGGTGGCCCCATTCTGCTCTACAACACTTAGTAGTTCCTTAGAAAACTTTTCTTTAAAGACAAGTGGTCCTAGATGAAAATAATTTTTCTTCAAACTATAAAAAAAAGAAAAAAGAAGCACCCTTTCCACCTGATCTGTGATATGATTTATCTGTTGCACTGGTAGACACATACTTTACAAAAAGAGACAGAAACATTAAGAATAGAATGCAAGCAACACTTCTTTTTGCTATTCTCCATCTCAAAAAGCAGTCTGCACTCAAACAATAGTTTAATAAGAAGTCATTGCCATCTCTAAGACAACAAAAGAAAAATCTTCATCCATACAGGTCAAATTTGGAAAAGGGATAACCGAGTATGCACTGTAGAGCGGAAAGTTGTTTATATCCTTAACTTTATCATAAAAAACCATCATACCAACAGGCACAGGTAGGACTTTTTCATAAAGAAAACCAAAGAAAAGTAGCAGATTTGGGTGGGTGGGTATAAAGAGACCCTTGTTCCTTGCTCTCCCCCTAGGCAGTGCCCTAATTCTTTGGAAAAGGGGGAGGATTTCACCTTTCAAAACCAATGTGGGAAAACAGGGTGTTGGTGATGCACTTTGGAAAACAAATGACAGTTCTAGACATGAACTCTCCCAAGTACCTGACACAAAGTGGAACAAATACAAGTCTAAGACATTTAGTACCCGAGTCAATAGAAAATCTCTACTTCATTTGACTAAGTCTCTGCACCAAACAGATTACTTCAGGATGAAAGAAACTTTATTAAGTAGCATACACGTAAAGTAATCAAAACTCTAAGGGAGACACAAAAAAAATTTTCTGAAATGCTGTCAGCATCTCCTCTCTGGAGCTGATGACCATACAAAGTCAAAGAAACAGAAGAACATAATTAGCTTGACTTTCATTAATACCCAGTAAGGTTATTGTCTGTCTGACCAAAGCCATATATAAGATTTCCTCCAAAGATTGTGTCTAGGAGTCTAGGTTTTGTCTGAGACTTCCTCTCCATGCCCTTACCCCTTGCACAATTGCATAATTAGATTTTTCAAAAAATAAATGAAACCTTTCACCCCTCCCATGCAGCTAGCTGTGTCAGCTTTAGAACATACCTTCTCTTTGCAAACACGCCAACACCTTGTGATGGATACTCTGACAAGTGCTGACGCTGCTACGAAAAACCAATGCTTGGCTACTAGATTTTGTGACAACACCAGGAGAAAAAAAAATTACCAATTCTCTGCTTCCCACCTCCCATACAAAACAGGGAATTTGAAAAGGAAATGTTAAGAAAACCAACCAAACAAAATCAACAAATACCCACAATTAAAAGGAACAGTTCATACTCTAGAACACAGCTTTAAATTTAGCATTTAATTCATCCTCTAATATCAGGAATGACAATAAGGAAAAAGTCTCCTTCTTCTCCTTCAATCAATACAATCCCTTAAGAGTCCAAGCTTCAAAACATTCACATAAAATATTAGCTTTATATATTTGCAGCAGATAAACTGAACCAGCAAGGCAATCAATTTTCAATTACTTGTGGCAACTAGATAAGATGATGATAGTGCACACACTAACAACTGACAATAGTCATCTAATGAGCAGGCTCATGTCTTATGGAAGTCACAAGTCCCTGTGTTACATAATTAATAATAGGTATTTACAAGGATAAAGATGTATTTCCTTGATTGTCTTCATGAAGAAAGTTCATTGTATATAAACTGAGATGTGCTCATCACAAAACCATCCAGCGTAACTTCTTTTTGCAAGGACCATATACTCACTCTCATGTTACAGGGAGGAAGTTCATGAAATGTATTAGTAAAATTTCAGTTCTAGCAAAATTCAGTAATTTTCAAATTTATTTAGAAAACCCACAAAAACCGTATTTATTATTTAGTATGTCCCAACATTTTTACATCCCAGTAAGTAGATGTGTAGTAATAGATGCCATACTTACAACATCAAACTTCTGTGTGATGTTCCCTTGGACATCAAGTAAATAAACTTTGCCATAATGCGTTCCCAGTGCCAAGAACTGTAAAAGAAAGGGACCGATGACATAAACACAAAGGCACAGCAACCAGAACTACAGCAAGGCTAAATGAACTCTGAGATGTTTAGCAGATTAATGATTAGCAGCACCGGGGAAAAAGAAATCATCACCTTCTATACACAAAGCTTATTTTAACTGCACCTGAAGAATAAAACAGGGCTTCAAGCCCATATTACTGTGATAGTGCAAGTTGGCTGTCAGAATGAGTCATGAGGACCCTCATCCACTGACAACTAATGGTGTGTCTGCAGTCCGTACACACTGCCTGATGGACTGTGGCAGCAAATTAAAAATGCAGTGTGAAAGCAAGGACCAACACAGATCTGAACTAGTTCCTAGATCCTTTCCTCAGCTTTGTTTCAATCATTTCCCTTGAGCTTTAGTTTTATTTCTCCTTCATCATTAACATCGAACCAAAACATTCAAACACGGCAAAAGGCCACCGGTAAAATAGAGCTGAATTATGGAAGGTCTCAGACAGTGCACTTGAGCACACAGATAACCATTGGGTTTGCTTTCCTTCACGTGGTAACACTCCTACATTGAACACTGTCAAGACAAATACACTTCTCCTCTGAAATCTCAGGAGTTTCATTCTAAAAAATAGTAGCAAAATAAAGAAATCTCCACAAAAATGCACGCTATCACAACCTTATTTTGATACAAGAGAGGAATTGATTCTGAGAGATCTGCTGTTAATTGAACCATGGGAGCTACACCTAAACAGAAAAGGAAGAACTTTGGTACTACTTGATTTATGACAGAGGTTTCTTTTATTCCCCCCCCACCCCTTTCAGCATTACTCAAATAGTCTAGGCTCCTCAATTCTCTGTATTTCACTGCATGTGAGCATGCTTCATTGCAACCTATAATGAAATGCTCAAATTTACAGGCACTGCTAAGCGTGTCAGTCAGGCAGCACAATCTTTAAAAAATAACCTTACAGAAAGTCAAGGTTTAAAAGGATTTATCAAAATGGAATTGCTTAAAATGAAATTTCAGTTCAGGCACTTAAAATATGAAGCTACATTAAAAGGAGTCAAAAAAAGGGAAAGAAGGGGTTCATTAGAAATTCATCCCCTGCAATGCCTTTCACTCCTGCAAGGTTGCCTTTTTTCAGGAAGAAAAAAGTCCCCCGGGTAAAAAAATCAATACTGGTTAATAAAACATCAGGTGTGCAGACATAACTAGGTATGACTATTCCACTGCACAGGCCTGCTTTAATGCACCAGGTGCCATGACGATTAGTCATCCAGTGCAGACAGCAAGCCTGGTGAAAATATGATGCTTTAGCAGGGAAAAGAGAAAAAAAAAAAATAATTCTGGGGGGAAATTAGTCTGAAAACAGAAGCCAGATTTTCAGGATTCCTAGCCAAGTTAAACTGCTTTAATCAAAGCACATTTTACATATGACTCTTTAGCAATGCTTTTCCTGCTCGTGCAAGAAAAAAAATAAACAAGAGAACAGAACAGGAAACACCTTCTCAAAACCTATAACCCAGCTTCATTTTTAAGCTCTCTGTTGCAAGAGACCTATTCCTAAAAGACTCCAGTACCTGGCTTCTAACAATATTGATCCTTCTCATAAATAGTGTATCTAGTTTCCTGGAAAACTAAAAGTGCTGGGATACTTAAACAGCTTTCCTGTATTGTCACTCTTTGTGACACTATAGTTCAAGCTGTATCCATGCACATCCTTATAGAAAAACCCTGTTCATCTCTTGGCTTTTGAAATTTACCTGAGGCTCAGGAAAAAAAAAAAAAGGCACCACAAACAAGCCGCAGACCAGGAGGAAACGCTTGCCAATTTTCCAGATATCTCTGTAATTCTAAGTTGTCAAAAAACATTTTTAAAAGACTTATTGTTTTCATTCGCACAGTTAAAATACAAGCTTCATCTTAAGAGCCTCTTGAGCCATGGCAACAGTCCTTTGAGTAAAAGAAACACAGCACAAGCCAATCTAAAAATATAGCCAAATAATAGAGATAGATCCCTCAACAATAACTGTTAAGGAGCCATTACTGCCTGTGAAAAATTATACATACAGAAAACAGCTATTATGTTTTGCATACTAAAAGTTACTTGACAAATCCTTAACTCATGCTTTCAGATGCTCTTCAGCATTCGTCAGTATTTTAAAACGTTATTCAGTATTTATAAAAGAGAGGAGAACTCAAAAAATAAAAAAGCAATTGTTTAAAGCACTGAAGAAACATAAGAAGCTCCTTCCTTGTGAGAACAAAGGAATGATTCTTTGTAAAATTTCTTTACTTTGCATTGCCCATCACTTTCCCCCTTTCATTTTCTTGTAGGTCTCAAACCTTACAATTTATTAGAGCACGGGCATTCCCTCTCTTTGTTTTTAACATATTGAATCAGGGAAAGGTGACAGGGAAGTGTAAGTATAATGCCCATCTCATCTTCCCCCCACCTCAAAAAAAACCCCAAACTAAAACCACAAGCAAAGAAAAAAGGAATATTGTAATTACTTTCTTCTACACCATATTAACAGAAGCCCGGCCGTCTTCCACAGCTGAATACACGCGAAGCTGGCCCCAAGCATGATCAGGACTGTCTTCAGTGATTCAGGTTGTACAAATAAGCACAGTATGTGCCAATTTCCTTTCTGATTAAAGGAAAGTCGGGACTCTATCCCAATTCTAGTTCCTAATACTGTCCATAATTAAAATGGAGTGAGCTTTCTCCCGGTAGCTTATGTAAACATCCCATGGAACACATCACTGCACCTTGAGTTCTCACCTCATTTTCTCACTGAGAAAGTGTGCACTGTTCAATGCAAGTTTACCATGAATTTTGTTTATATTAGTATTGGCTTGCACCGCACCTCTAGATTTGGCAGCACTTCTACACTCAACTATACTGATGGAATAAGCACAGGGAAATGGGTAAAACCAAGCCAAATTCTACCTCTGCCACAAAGTCTTGTAGTACCTTTTCATGCACCGTCATGCAGCTGGCTGCATCCTTCTGGAGAATTTCACTCACTCCATTAGAAAGCCGTTCATACTTCAGCTTAGGTTCTTCTTCACTCTCATCTTCCTAAATTTTGAAGGGTGTAAAGAAAAGGGACAAGAGAAAAAAAATAAATAAGCATTTAGGAGCTTATTTTACATAAAAACAAATTAAAAGATACCCAAAACTAGCACACAGCACCAGGCGAAGATGGATCACTATTATCTCTTAACAACAGCCATTACAATCAAAAGCCAAACTTTCACATTTTTATCACTGGAGGAGGCTTGGGTTGTGCTTTTTTGTTACGGATTTTTCTTTTTTCTCCAAAGTTCTGGGTGCAAACAAAGACTGTATAGCAGCATATCAATTCAGCTGTAAGAGGCACTTGGTATCTAAAAAGCAGGAAAAAAAATGTGTATGTGTACTTTGTTACTTAAGGTTAGTCATTCCCAATTTAGAAGAAAAATATAAAAGGGATGGCTATGGAAAAATGGATGATGAGAAAATTAAGTGTGCCACTGTAGCCACAATTAACTCTAAGCTGAAGCATGCAGGTTACAAGAAACTTCCAAGACCTTTACAGGATCCTGCACCTCTGTAGGAAGGATAGAGGCAAGATGCTGTGAACAAAAATAAAAAGAAACCACTAGGAATAAGTTAATTGTATAAAACGCACCAATGGATTTATGTAAAAAAAAAAACCAAACAAAAACAAACAAAAAAAGAGTCTAGCTATGTTGTTGCAGAACTGCCTGGGAAAAGGACCTGGACCCAGCGTATTCTTACAGATCACCTGTATTATCTGCATGTTAGGACTTTTTCTGGTAAATACCAAAGCTTTCCTCTCTCTTTCTTTTCAAGCTTGTTTGGTGTTATCACCTGATCGCTACTTAGATACAAAGGCAGATGATGCATCAAGTGTCACAGAAGGAAGAGAAAGGAAACCGAGCTGAAACACACAAGCAGTAAATCCAAAGAACAGCCAACACGTTTATCTTTTAGCAAAAGAAAATCCAAAGTGCAAAATAGCTCTCTGGTCATAGGCAGCTATCTGTAACAGATGGTCTGCTGAAGTACAATGCCAGAGAGAGATTTCATAAGCTTCAGTAAGCCTCTGAAAATACCACACATGCATAGACAGCCACAAACCCCTCTATATCCCTTGGTCCTCCCTGGGAAACAGTACACCTGCAATAATGGGCTCCTGAACTCACTATTAGTTCTAATGAACACACCAACACTGGGTGTGTTTCCCACATAAAACACATCTTTCATTCCTAAACCATCAGACTATACCAGTGCAGTGCTCTAGTACAGAAGCACCTTTACTTCTCATCAACCTCTGCTTTCTGAACCATAGAACCAAAAATAAAACAAAACTGTACAGTGTCTGCCTATGGCAGAAGAACTGTATTTGTGGAGCATTTTCTTGTGGCTAATTTGTTAAAAATAAATTTGGAAGAGACATGTTAACTTGTTAATAAAATACACTTTGTTTAATATCCTTTTGGAGTACTAAAGCCAGTCTTTCCCCAGTTAAATGTTATAGCTATTTACCACGTGTGCTACCAGCACACACAATAATATGTACGTGCCCTGATAAGAAACACATAAAAACCATACAGACCCTATGGAAACACTCAATATTTAGCCCCATGCTTATATAAATATACTGCAAAGAGAGGCCCTTTTAAAATGTTATTTGAGGGTTTTATGACAGAATACAAATGAGATTAATATAGGGATGTCAGCAGTCCATGACGTAGCAGTCTGAAGCAAGGTGTCAAAATGTCCACCAAGGAACAATTTTATTCAGTAAATCTAACACTGAACAAAGTTGTTACTAGACAGAATGACAATGTCAAATTACAGGGCTGTATATAAATCAGCCAAATTCCTTGTGCCTACAGATCCTTAATAAATGACTACAGGGTAGTGGGAGGAGGAGAAGTCAAAGAAAAAAGCGTCGATGTGATGGAAGGAGGGTGTAAGGGAAGTATGAGTCCATTTTACAGCAATTAATACATTATTGCTTTTTATATACTGCTTACAAAGATTGCACTTGAAACGCATGGGTAATCTTTGAATAAATTCATAAAAGTAAAAATTTTACTCCAGTCATCTAGTTTTCAGAAGATCCCACATGTTGCTGGAGTCTGGACATCAAATGTGCAGCCAACGTGAAAAGTTAATTCTAGTCTCTTGAGGAATTTGCATAAAAGCGTTCATCCATGGACCATTAGATAAAGTTACTGTAAATAAGTTTTGCCTGTCTTATTTATGAGTGAAAACTAAGTAATTTCTCCTGCACGTGCATATACAAAAAATATATACTTTTAGAAGTCAGTGCACCGAAGCATCCTACCAGGCTTCCAAAAAAGTAAATAAAATGAAAACTTCAAATATTAGGCACACCGATGTACACATTTCACGCTTTCTTGACAGGTTCCTTTTATGTTAAGTAAAAGTCAAGCTAAAAGGTGAACTGAAATTGGGGGAGAGGGGATGACATAGCTGCAAACAAAACAAAATGAAAAATGTGATTTGGAAAACCTCAAGATTTCCCTACTGCTTCAGACTCTACCTCATATATTAAATGCATTGGATGATCTCTCATTCAGAGTATCACAGTTTAATCATTCTAAAGGTATTTTTCTATCAGGAAAAGCTTTTATGCAGTCTGAACTTCTAGAGTAAACACAAGCCAGTGTTAATAAAAAGCAAATCAATAATTTTTGTTAAATTTTAATAATCCGGAAAAACCTACAAATAAAACCATCAGCAACCTGAGTTGAGATGACAGTTAGCTGCGTTTCTATGACAACCTAGAGGAATAGTACAAGTCCTGACTTGCAGCAAAGCTAAGATATAAACAGAGTGACATTTACCCCATACAAGAAAACTCACAGCTTTCCTTTTTTAAGAGGGGAAAAAAAAAAAGAAAAAAATCAATTTCTCAACGAACATGGATTTTTACTAAGTGTATGGCACTTTTAATTAAAGAGAAGTCCTTTAAACCATCCTAGAGGATTCTAAACATTTGAAAAGAAATTTTATAGCACTGCTTCTTGTACCACTGCTGAACACTTCTTTGGTATTTTCTGCCTAAAAAAAGCCCAA
>BJBW01004941.1:68766-84165 GCA_004320125.1 Scolopax mira
TCCCTTTTCAACCACAAGAAAGCTCATTTGAAACTTGTGTTCCATTTAGTTTGCTACTTGCCTTGTGCTGCAGAAGCTACAAGTCAAATTGCTAAAAAGAACGTGGTGAAGAACCTGTAAAGAACAGGTATCCGTACACATTTCCCATTGAAAATACATTCCCACTTGAGTGAAATAGTCTAACCAGTGAGACTAAAACAAACCACTTCCTATCAAGACCTCTTCCATTTGTCACTGCTGGACTGAAAACAAATTCCTCTTCCCACACCTAACACCTAGTAGGTCTGAAACTCGCTACCGACTCTCCTTCTGGAGCTGATGAACAAAACTGAGGAGAGCTGCAAAGGTGCAGTGAGCTCTCAACAGGCTAGTGCCACGGTGATGGAGGATGCTCATCAGCCTTTCTGAATGCAGATTCCCAACCTTCTTCAGCTACTCTGCTCCATTTTTCCCAGCTTTGCCTACAGGAACAGCTGCGGTGGAATCGTGAGCAGGATAAAGAAATCTGAAATCAGTCCTCGCAAAGAAAACTTCCAGAAGGAACCTGGGCAGTTCCCAGAGTTATTCCATTAGCCCCCATGTGCTCCTGCAGCAGAGGATCTGCCCACAGGACAGTCTGTCACATGAACTGCATGCTCTGCTGATTGCAGATACTCTAATTATGTTATGGGCACTGACAGCAAAGCGTCATCCTTCCCGCACGATTTGCCCTCCAAGTTTCTCAAAGCCTTTATGGAAATAAACGGTGCATACATCATCAGGGAAGTGCCCTTCCTCTCTGCTGCACATCTTCTGTCCAGTCCCAGCTAGAATTCCAATTGCCTTGTTCGTGGCTGCAAATTTTGACCCTGCAAAGCATTTATCCTCAAATAGGAAGATGCCTGAGGTCCATCGCTCCAGCAATTTCAAAGGAGCTACATTCATACCAGAAGGTCCTGGTGTCACAAGCATTCCTAAAAGGCCATGTATTGTAAAAAAAGAACAAAACAAACAAACAAAACCACAGCTCATTTTCATTATTTTTGTTCTATCCTTTCTTCCAAGTTCACATCAATTTCAGAGATTACAAGAAACTTGTTTCCTCCTAAAGACCATGAGAAGTGCTCTGCTCTGTGTACCTGAATAGTTTATATTTAGGACACATTCTAACATTTAATTAAAAGAACAATAACAAACCCGCTCTGCTGCCAAAGTGGAAACCCAACTAAAAAATGCTAAAAACTGAGGGGAGGCTACTTAGCAATTTGTGAAAATAACTTTTCTTAACATCTAATACTGGCCAGATCTGTGTAAACCCATGTACAATCTACTAAGAAATCACTGTTTTTATTAATTTAAACAATCATCACTATCAGACAGAGACAGACACATAAAAAAAAATTAAACTAACCAGTTAGCACTCCAAGATTTACAAACTATGTGAAAATCTCCCATAGAACCAAAGAAATAAAGTCTGTTTATTTTTGAGGGAAAATAAAAGTTCACAGAGTTATGCAAAGATGAATAAATACATCCCCAGTGCTCTGCTGAGGGCAACTTGACTTATTACAGAAATTCAACAACAAAAATGAAAAAAAAGAAACCCAAAAGAACAACCCACAAACCAACATAAAAAGACCTCAAGCCCCAGAATGCAGTCTCCAGGGAGCTTGTCTTCAATATGTACCGAAGCACAAAGGGCAGCAAAATACCCAGCAGAACTTAGTTGCTAAATTCATGTTATTACCTTTTCGGTCTTGACATCTAGACTTGATCCAAAGCATAATAATCTCCAACTGTTAAATTTTTTATGGAAACAATGTCTTAATCAGGGGGGAAGATTGGTTGTCTCAGTTGCCTCTCCAGCTCAGATCCTAGATCTTTGTTAGGACCTGATTATCTCCCTTTATTCAGGGTCAAGAGACACTGATTTATAAATGAACCTGACTCTAGGTTTGCTAAACCCCACTCCCCAAATTCTTCAGAGAAAATACTCATTTAATGCTTAGTCCCTCAGACAAGCAGGTTCACCATTTCATTAATCTGTCATCTCTAGTTCTCTCTACCTAGATCATATTTAGGCTAAATGTGGCCCAGGTAATCTGGTAATCCAAATGACCAGACACAAATTTCCATATTCCCAGAACCACCCCAGGAATATCTCTCACTTTTCTTCTTTACCATATTTCACATAAAGATAGTTACTTTTTTCAAGAGCATAGGCTAGAACACTGAGATTTCACGCATCTTTTTTTACCTAATGGCAGTTGTTAGACCTGTTTCTCCAGCCTGTAAATAATGCTTCAGTTTAGACACCCTTGCTCAGCTAGGTCAATGTTTCTTCAGCATGGTCTGGAGGACAAGGCAAGATGCAGAATTCTTCACAGCAGCTGGGCAGGGCTGGGCCTCCTGGCTGGGCTACGCTGGATTTGGGGATGCCAATGGAAAGGAAACAAGTGACTGCCCACCACATTACATCAGACAGAAGCTGAAGGGGGTGGCCTGCCTTCAAAGCACCAGCCAATCCAACACATAATCCAACTATCAAGGGTGCTGGCTCACAGTATAATGCTTCATCTCCTCTTTAAAGACTGTACAGTCCTGAACCCTCGTGAGCAAGAGAGCCCTCCCATCGCATCCCCATTGCAAACCTACTCTGCTTTGTCCCCTGGCAACCCTCAGATGGACCTTTGCTGATGCCCATCACACAGGAGCAACATGTGACATAACACGCGCAAGAGGATTAATAGTCTTGAAACAATTTTAGAAAATACTGACAGGCAAGTTGTAACAAATTGCTAATGTCTGCTGATGAATTAAAGGAAGTACCATTGTCACGTCAGAACACAGTTTAGAGATCCCTTCAACTTCCATCCCAGATCATGGTTAAAAGTCCCTGTATTACTTGGCAGTAATACTAAGTAGGGGTTTTGTTTTGGTTTTGTAGAATATGAAAATGAAGAAAAATGCCTCATCTTTATCTACTGAATAGTTCATAATTCTAAGTACGGTAACACCTTTGTTACACCTACGGTGAGTCAATCGGCATTCTTCCCCTCTTCCTCGTTATATTTTCATTTAATAGTCACAAAACACCGCATCTTCATAAATCATACTTTTGGCACTCCTGCTGGCAATTTAAAGATAAAAGGAAAAAGCTTTGAACCCCATACGTATTAAATTGGAATTGGTGTATCATCTATTTGATATAAGAAGGGATCCAAGAATATTTTTGGACATTGGTCCACTTCCCTCTACCCCAAAAGCAAATGTGCTTTTAGTTTCCTTACAGGAGCTTCAGGCAACCTGACCTATTAAGCATCTTACTCTTGCTCGGCAAGATTTGGAAAGCCCACCTTACTGGAAGGTGGTGACCAGTCCTGGTCAGAAATGGTGGGAGGACGGAGGTTTGCCTTCAAGAGTTTAGAAGCTAAATCTCTCAAAAGAAGCAAATTACTGAGATGGGCAAAGACCTATCACTATCTTTGTAAAAGACATACTTACTCAAATTTCTTCAAGACTTTGGTGTTTGCCCCTGATGCTGTCATTTTTGAAGAAAACCACCCACAGGACAACCTATTGCCTGCGATTTTGACTCAGGAGTCAGAAAAAACCCCTAGCCCAATTCAGGCTTCTTACAACAACTGAAATGCAAATACTGTTGTTCAAAAATATTATTTCTGATAAAAATAGCTGGAAATACACAAGACAAAGATTTGCCAAAATTTATGCTGTCGTTGTTGAGAAACCAGGAGTGGATTGTTACTTCGTTTAATCGAGAAACACAAAGTGCCATTTAAAAGCCCATTCATTTTTACTTCAAAAGGTAACACCTCTAAGTAAGGTATTAAAGATCTTCAAGTAGATCTGGCCTTATTTGCCTTTTAAAAAGATTCCTGTGTTTTAAAAACGACGCAAACGGCACACTTTCCCTGCTGCCCATTTCTAGGTCTCACCTTCTTTTAAAAGATAAAAACCCAGAAATCCAAAAGCAACTTTTTTTGCAACTGAGAAGAAAGAGCTCAGTCCTCTGCAGTTCTGGCAGATACATCCTCTCGCGCTGAAGAAACAAGCGACACAGAGCAAACAAGGAGAATTATAGCAGAAGAACACACAACTACCACAAAGCTTCATCATTACTGTTTCTCCATTCCTAGGATATGGTTTCCAGACTTGTGTTCCTGTCTCAATGATAAAGAGACTACCTATCCCATTTTCAGGATTAGGACCATGACGCAGTTCCTCTCAACGCAATCAAATCTCAAACACTGAAGGGATGCCAAGGAAACCCCCGACTGAGGCCTCTAACCTTCAAGAGCCCACTTTGCTCACTTCCAACAAACTGGAACACAAGTTTATTTCAAGTTGTTGTTTACTTCCTTGCGCTGAATTTAAATATTGAGCAATTTACCAGGCTCTCTGGAGAGTAAAACTTACTGAGAGAACATAAACCTCTTTTCCTCCTTTACTTTCATATTTACAAATTTGTTTCTACAAGAAAATTTTAACAAAGCAGAAAAAATAAAATTACTTGGTTTAAGAATGAGAAGAGTAACGAGGATTTCATCTTGAAGTCACTGGTTCAAAAGTAGATAAAGCAATAAAAGCTAGAAACAACCATGTTCTTGTTAGCCTGCTTCACCAAAATCTGCAGGGGGGAAATAGAAATAACAAAATCCTCAAACAATTTCCTATAAAAAAGGAGCCACATTATAAAACTACTGATCTCAAGTGACAATCTGGGTACTAACCACAACAAAGATGCAAATTACTGAGGCAGGCACAGAGGACACATCATTATCTTTGAAAGAGACCTCAATATTTACTCAAATTTTGTAGAACTCTCTCAGGACAGCGTGACAGAGCAGAGGCTGCTATATTTTCAACCCGATATAAACACAGGTTCTGCGAGAATTAATATCATTTGGAATAAATGCTACAATCATTTGGAATAAATACTACAATCCTATTCAAGTTTCCAACATGTCCAAGAATTAGTTTTTTCCTCTGCAACTATTGCTACATAAGACAACAAATGGCACAAAGACTAACATTTCTAAACCACTAAAACACATTTGTGACCTATGCTGCTAGAAATATTTCTCCCTAATTCTATGATAAAAATAACATTAGCTCAGTCAAGGAAGTGAATAGCCTCCCATCCAGTTCCTTTATGATTCCTCGTAAGGCAAATCACCAATACGTTCCCAGTATCTGGCTGTAAAATTGGCAAATATGGATTAGGATGGTAAAATTTCACACAGCAGTTTTCTGTTCTCCCCATGCATTTTCCACAGGGATTTATTTAATATCTTGACCTGTTGGAGAAAAATTCAGATATACACCAGGAGAAAGGAATTAAGATGATATGGCCGCCTGTGAATATGTATCAAAATGGGCTGCATTCACAGTATGAAATGACACACAGATGAAAGGCAAAGCAGAGAGCATTTTAGTTCCTTGCAAAACTGTTGTGGTCTACAGAATGTCACACTATATTTGCAGAACACCAATTGGATATTCACTCCTACAGGTTTGAAGGAGCTGGGACACCAGCCAAATTGCAAAGCAGAAGTAACACACAGATGACATACTGCACATGAGCAATCATCACAAATGGCATGTTAAAAAAAAAAAAAGGTAGTAAAAAGTCCATATAGTACAATTTGGTTTCACTTCAACTCCCATCCATTTGTTTTATTTCCCTGGTAGTTTCCTGCATGGCAAAGAACACCTGAAAACTGTCAAATCCACTCCAAAAGCCCAGGATCAGTCCATCCACATCAAGTGCACTGTACGCAGGCAGCATGGGAAAGGCTGGTTTTGTCTTCCATGCCCAAATCCAATTCCAACCCTGAAATATCCAAACACTGTTCAAACTTCTACGAAACTTCAAGTTCCTATTTGTATTTTCCTTTTGCTGAGTAAGGAACTTGGGCAAGCATTAGTTTCCCCCCGTGAACACCTCTCAAGCAGCCCGGTTGCCGCCGTGTGATGTACTGCGTACGAAAACCCTACTGTGCAGTTTTGGCAACACTAGTTTTTAAAGTTCACCCACTCGCCGCAGTGAAAGAGCTAGATGGTAAATAGATGCATTTCCCTGCTATTTTCTTTTTTTTTTTCCAGCCCAGAGTGTTTTTTTTCACCCAGACAAATACATTTAGTATTCTGGAAAAACCCCATCTGCATACTCTGTTAACACATCAGCTTTGCAATTCCATTTAATTTATGTAGCATGCACAGTAGTATTTTTACTTTTTATGTATTCCACAACACACAGATAGAACAGGCACCTCTAGTTAATATTAATAGCTCATTAAATGAAGTATCTAATTTTCACTCAAGACCAGAAGATATTAAAAGAATATAGCAATAATCCATTTTCCCTGCAAGTCAATCCTCTAACGATGTGCATTATGTTAGTTACTAGTCATTGCAAACTTGTTTTTCAAATTAATGTATGAAAAGATTCCATTTAAACTTCAATAAATAATTTACTATGCTCATCCTACTGACTCAAATTGATAAATTATTTGCATGATACATTTTCTCATTAATAAGGGGGAAAACTTTCTATTTGGAATTTATATATCTTTCTCTTCCATTCTCCCCATTTAAAAGGCCAATTTCACTTAAAGTCATACAGGGGAAGCAATCTCTCTTCAGACTGCTCAGGTACATGAATCAGAATGTGCTTTTTGTGCATTTTCCTCCCATTTTATATTTTTAAAACAACTGGAAGAGAAAAATGGCAGCTTAGTGTGGAGCTGCTCAATAAGAAGGAAAAGAGGCAGGATGAGATGCAGTGCTCTGACAAAGGTCAGGCAGGAGGGGAAAAAAAAGGCAAACTAGATTGAGGTACAGTAGCCAAATCTACTTTTCAATAACCATTTTTTGTTGCAATGGTGATGCCCCTTCAAAAGCTACTGGCCACAGAAGAGCTCACCTCTTCCAACCCAGTGCCCCACAGTCCACATTAAGGGAACATTTTGATGCAAACAGAGTATGACAAGGAGCTTTTTTTTTTACCAGATGCTTTATTTACTTGAAATGATTTAATTGCTTTGACCTAATCCAGACCTAACTTAAAAGACTAATATCTGGAGCGCACTGAAAAGGATAAGAAAACATCAAGGCTTTGCAGTTGCCTCTTTTTAAGGCATATTTGTTTCCTAAGTGAAAATCACTTAGGAAAGTGAAATCAGATCCTGCTCTGATCGGTTTTCAAAACCTTAAACAAAACCACTACCAATTTCAGTGGTAAAAGTCTATCAGTGAGGGTTATTTCTCAATGGCCATAGACCGTTTGAGCAAGGGATCAACCAAGAATTTCTACAATACTTTCCTCTCTCCAAACTCTCATGGAAGATTCACCTGACCTCACAAGATTTCATTGTGTAATATAAGGAATGGTGACCGCTTTACTGTGCGGCTACAACACTGTAGCTGTAAATAAACACATGCAATACAGCTCTCGGAGACACAACTTGCCTCTTTAATAAGCTTCTTTTGAAGCTTTTGAAGCTTATTAAAGCTTATTAAGACCAGTTCCTGTCTTCACAGAGTACGAGTGAGTCATGGGTGCATCTCAGGGCACATGATGTTGTGTGTGCTACTACACTCCTATTATTGTTTCAATTGTTCAAGATGATTAATTGTTTTCAATCAAAATAAAAATCTGTTTAAATCACTCCACCACGGTACACTATGTCATATGACAGGATCCTCTCATCGAAAGCAAAACTTTCAAAGACAAAATTACAAGCTGAGCAGCAGCATGGACTTAAATGCAAGAAAAATACCATCGTTCATCTCACTTCACCACCACGTTACAGTGCTACTAAAGAAAGCTTAACTATTTACCATACGTTTCTTAGCATCATCTTTTGCTAATTAGCTGGCAAAACATAAGCATCTGCCTGACAGAAAACAGACACACTGCAAGAAAATAAATTAAGTTGAAAACAGAAATTCAGATCCAGGCTGTACAGAATTATACAGACTTCTTTCTTCCACATTTTACAAACAGCCAGAATTCAGATTACTTTGATGTCTATTTTTAAGGCCTCATCAGATGTGACACATAGCTCCAGGTGCTGTAAAATAAAATTAAATAAGCCAATGAAACCACACTATACTAGGACTTCTCAGCCAAACAAACCTGCTCAGGCTTAGCCCTAGATGTACCATATTTGATGATTAGACAGGGTTGGGAAAAGTAAGTAAATATACTTCACAAGCAGAATCAAAAAACAAATCCAAACAACAAAACCCAAAAGATAAAAAAAGAAAAGAGTTATACTTCAAGACCAAAGCAGAATTACTTAGCAAAGCAAGTAGGCTTTTCTCTTGAGAATTAACAGACTGTGTTAGATACACTGCTTCCTCATCATATCATGGTATAATATATACCAGTCTGACTATAGGTAAAGAAAAAGCTTATAATATCCTTTAACATCTATAAGAATATGAAATAGAAGTGTAAATTGTACTGTAGTTACCTGGAATGACCTAATGTGTTTCTGCAAGTGCCGACACCAGTAACTACCACTGTCTCCACACTGGAAGGCCTGCTTAACATCTCAACATATGCACCATCATTAACACCCTTGAATTTTACGTGCTCTGATTTAAACAGCTGAAAAGTATTAAACACTAAAGTAGGAACTCAATTTCTTGAGAAGCAAGAATTGGAACCAAACTTACAAACAAAGCCTCCTCAGCAACACACACTCAAGACAGTCAATTTTTGCAGACTTCCACATTTGAGGCCTATTATAAAGCTCTACCACCAAAGTCTGCACAAATAAGCTTTCTGGTATTAGTTAAAGAGCCTGTCATTCAAAACAAACCAAGCAGGCAGGCAAGTTAGAATTAGCATCTTATTTACTAAGAGCTACAAAAGGAATGATACTAGAAGAGTTGCTGTATAAAAGGGAATCACTATATGTTTGATTCTTTACTAAGGCAACAGTACAGCAGGAAAAAAAAAAAAAACAACAGAAAACCAAAAGAAATCAGACAGGGACACCGTTTACTTAAAGGTAATTTCCTGTTTTTCTCCATAATAGAAAAGACTTCTCTAGTACAACTTGGATATATATCATGTGCACTCTGAAAACCACAGCAATAATTTTCAATGGGAAGAATTTAAATTGCATGCAAGACCAATTGTATATGCAAAAAATCTTTATTACTATAACAGTAAGATGCCTCCAAAGTTCACACCATAACACTTTTTAATGGGTAAAACAGGACACAGGCTGCAAGAGTCTCAGACCCTAATAATGCCGCCACAAAATACATCCCTGATTACTCAAACTAGGAGCCACCCAAAAGAAATCATACAATTTTATGAGCGAAGAGTGAAACCATCAGCTCCATCTTATCTTTACCTACGCTTCAAATAATATAAACACGCACTGACAACACTTGGACTTTGCAATTCTACCACTAGTTTTGATTTTTATCTGAGTGATCATTAGAAACGGTCTAATGAGTATCGTAAACAGTAAGATGGTGAAAATTGTTTATTAGTCCCTTTAAGTACTTTCTAAACATGGTTTCAAAGATTCATTTCATCAGCTACCTCCGCAGCATCACGATATTACAGACTGGACTTACTATTCAAAGACAACCCATAAAAAGCATTTTCACAGGCATTACACTTGACCACTGGATTGTTCTTTAGCTCCAACATGTATATTCTTAATATGAAAATTTCCTTTTCCCTTCTTTACGCAGGGATATAATGAAATTAACATTAAAAATAGACAACGGCTTCAACAAAAGTCTTGTTGAATTTTTATGACTTCCAATTTTGTGAAAGCTAGATGATACCTTTTGTTACTTAAGGTAAAAACAAAACCCTGACAAGCTGGTAACCCATGATTATGATTAATTCCACTTTAAATACTTATTTACTGTATTTAATGTTGAAAGGCCATTAAAAAGGCCACTAAAACAAGTTCTTGCTTGCAATAACCTTTAAAAAAACCAAACACCTCAGCATGTAAGTATTTGTGTTCCCTATCTTGTGAATATCAACCCTAGAGAGGATTAGTATTCCACTAAATACTGAATCATTGCCCAGTCCTGGTCTATGTGTATTTCACATCACAAAGGAATATCCAGGATGAAACTTAATCACACTAGGCAAATAAAAAAAAAGTCTGGTCCAGGTGGCTATTCCACACAGCAATGTTGAAGGGCCAAAGAAATCCTTGCTTCTCACCAGGAATGCCCTACAGTGCCACTGCAGGCAAACAGCCACCCACAAAAGGCAGAGGGAATAAAATTATCCCACAACAAACAAAGCCACCATCCTCTGCAAAAATTTTCTCAAATCCACCACTGCAGTCCCCACCCTCTTAGAAATTAGGATTTCTGCCTGCTTAGTGCTTAAACCCAGATCCCAAGCATGACCATTTGTCCCTAGGTAAAGAACATAAAATCTTCCTAAAAGCAAGTCCATTAAGATTTTGGAAGTCTAGATACACAATGTGTGAAAACACTCCACCAAGGTAATACCCTGCTCTGTGTCATCAGCCCTTTTTCTTCCTTCCTGTAGCCACCTTACATCACCCTGAAGTCAAGTATCACTTTCCAGATCCCTCAAGGTGCCCTCACTAGTGCCAGGTTGGGAGTTAGTACACTGCTGTTTGGGGACAAATTCTTGAACCTTCTGTAGCTCCTTTCCTCTCCTCACCCCCAGCCCACTTTCTCTAGCACCTGCAGCAGGACAGGCAGAGCTCTCCAGAACATGAAACGCTTCTTGACATAACATCATCTCAAGAACTGAGTCTACAGAACATGATTCTATCTAGACCGTGAAGCTATTGAAATAACAATAATTACCTGAATGTAGGGTTACTGCAGTTATAATTATACTGACAATTAAATTTTCATTTGATCAAAAGAACAGTGCACGCATTTGAATTTGTCTCTCAACATAATTAATTTTACTATAATGGGGCAATTGTGTATTTTTTTAAATGTAAAGAAGCTTCTGATAGCAAATCACAGTCCCTTTTTAATAATTTAAACACAGGTTAACATCCCTTGCTACATTACCAGCAAAACTTACAAAAACAACTAATGAAGTAGTACTCTTCCCTCTGCACTGACACAGATTCAGGTGTGAAGCTTTTTAAACAGACTTACCTCCGATTCATCTGTTGATTCCTCATTAGACCTGGTTTCCTGAAAACCACAAAGAGAACAGAGGGGAAATTAGTACATCTGTAACTGCGCCTTATTGCCCTTTACAAAGTACTTTTTAAACCTTTATTGAGAAGGAGAAATCCAACTGGAAGCAAAGTTCAGAGTTGGCACCCTCTGCTTTCATACACAACTTCAGGTCTCAGTCTAGTGCCACACTGACACTCGGTGGCACCAGTTGGTTGCAATACTATTGCCAGTTACCCGAAAAGAGAGTGACCAGATCATCTGAGAATCTGACCCTGTGAAAGTTTCCCTCCTTCCACAAGCGGCAGCAAATTTTGCAAAGCATTCTCAAGTTATCCACAAGCTGGCTTTGCTATTCAACTATTCGGCTGTTAACAGGCTTATTTGAAATAATTTCAGATCAGTTTCCACAGAAATCCAGCGTTTAATGACTTTCTCCTTTCCATTCCATGTCACCCCACGTGGCTTTTTCTTGCCTTCGAAGCAACCATAGCTTTAAAACATCTCTCTGGCAAAACAATGATTCTTACTGTCCTACAGAAAAAAATTTTTCTAAGTCAACTCCTGCTAATCTCTCACCTGTCCACTGAGAAAATCTGCTGATGCAATGCATCCTCCAAGAGGTCAGCAAAATGAAGATTTACTTAACGTATTTATCGTTATCAATAGCAATAAAAGGTTACAACTAATACGCTGACAGTCAACGTAAGCATTTTAACACCAAAATATGATATAAACAAAGAACGAGCAAGAGAGAAGGCAGCATTTCAAATCTTATGAAGTAGTATTTGGACAGTAAGATTAATAGGTAGAGAATTTCACCAGAAAAGGCAAAAAAACAGTAAGAAACAGTTACCAACAGTTTAACAAGAGACAGAAAGGGAAGAAAATATAATGCACTGGCAAGCAGTGTCATTTTTAGTTTGTCACTTATATTTATTTTCCCTGTTTATAAAATGCACTGATTGTGAACTCTAGGCAAAAAGCAAATGCCTCCTTTGCATTAGTGGAGGTTCACCTTTAATGACCATCACAACAGACTAGAGACAGGGGACAAGAAAAGCAGCATTTTGTGTTGCCATGATTATTGCCTTTTGTTTCCTCCACTTCCTACAACCAAGTCCACCTGTAGAACATACATCCCACAGAAAGGTCATCTATATTCATGACACGAGTTAGGAAATGGCAAGTAGAAAGAATATGCAAGTCAAGGGAAGATGAAAAGGGAGTAAAATCCTGACATCCTTTCAAGCTCAGGTTTGACTTTGTCAATACAACTGTTTGTCCAGTCTCACAGGCTCTACTCAGGAGATGCAGTTACCTTCCACAAAATCACAATTCTGTTACATATGATCTTTATAATAACCAAATGAGGACGGAGCTCAAATACTGTGGTATAACACTGTCAGCCTATTGGACAAGGGAGAGCAACAGAGGAAGTTCCAATGCAAAATATCCCCAGATTCCTAATGGAAAAACTGCCTTTCTCTCCTGAGAGAGAACCAAGAGTTGCCTACTCAACTCCTTTATAAATCAAAACTCTTAGCACTACCATTTTTGATACAATTCACATAGTTCATATCAACAGGAGAATTTATTTCTAAAAAATAAATTATCTGTTCTCCCAAACAAAAGAACCAATTACACAAAGTTACATTTTTGCTGGTACACATGAGTCTTTCTAGTCACCACTTGAATTTTTGGTTTTTTCCTCTCCCCAGATTTTAATTGCTTTGGCTACTCAGGGCAACACAAATGTAGGGAACGACAGTGATGAAAACCTGTTTTGATTTGGGATATGTACCCTGGAATCCCTGCTGTATTTAAGAGACACTTCAACTGCAGCTACTAAATTTCATAAATAGCATACGATTCAGGCAAATGCTTTGTTGCATTGGCAGAAAAAGAAAAACACACAAAAATTCAGGGAGCGCCTTGGATAGAAAATAAATGCAGAAACTGTATTGGTTCCCTGACAAGAATTTAGACGAAGGTGCTCAGAACTGCAACCTGAACATAAGACGTTCCATCTAAACATGAGGAGGAACTTCTTTCTTGTGAGGGTGGCAGAATAGGCCACCCAGAGAGGCGGTGGAGTCTCCATCTCTGGAGACATTCAAAACCTGCCCGGACACCTTCCTGTGAGATCTGCTCTGGCAGGGGGTTGTACTAGAAGATCTCCAGAAGTGCCTTCTGTGATTCTCTACCTGACACTTACCTATTAACTCCCTTTGCTAGCAACTTACTATAAAAAGTGTTTTGCTTGAGTCCTCCCACGGACACGGGCAAATTGGGAGAGCAAACTACAGGTTCTTCTCCCCTCCCTCCAAATGCATGAGCCAAGAGGACTATTCCTCATTGCTACTTTTAGGAACCTTGTAACTGTGAAAAAGAAATCCCACAATAGGGATTTATAGGTGACCAGAATTCCAAATCATGTAGGAATAGCTGTCATAGCTGCTATGTCTGAGACTCTAGGGGAAAATGAGCAGCACAGTTCAGCCAGCTGGCACATGCTGTTGCTCAAGTAGCCTAGAAGCAGAGAAAGGGAACACAGATGAGGAAACCACAGAAATGTAAAGTAATCTCTCACCATTATAATCTCTCGATTAGCAGATCCAACATCACTTCTCAATAAATTCGTAAACTGACTTTAAGATATGATGGATCTAAGTTTTTCCTTTCCCTGCCTTTACAAACACCAGATGCTATCTGCTATGTTATTATGTGGTTATGTTTAGGTCCATAATTTAAAGATGCTGGGAGGGGAAAATCAAGAAAGAAACCTACATGCAAACATACACTTCCCTTTCAGCAGGGGTATGCATGCTCCCCATAGGAATTAAACAGAAACAAGGTAACTTTCCTACCATAGTCCACAGAGAGCAAAACACAGGCTCTTTCAATCTCTTATCTAATTAAAGATAATACTGGTCAGAGTTGATTTTATCCTGAGAACTTCTCCAAATGCTGCCATAACTAAAGACTCACCAAACCAGGGAATGAAGCCTCCTCCAAAGAAGCCAGCCTCCCAACAAAACCCCTGACAGCAGGGAAGGTGGAAACCAAATGCCCACCTCCAATTAAGGCCAACTCTCTTGAGGTAATTCTAAGACTCTCTCACCATTAGGCTCTCAGGACAGACAAATATATCTGTGGCAAAGTCCTGGCTCAGCAAAGAAACAGTGAGAAAGTATCTAAAAGGACTGGAAACTTCACTTCTTGCTTTCACTTTGTTTATTTATTTTTTTTTCTCAGGGACTAAGGGTCTATGCAGAGGGAAGCTTAAGGAAGACACCCACTTTAGAGAACCATGGGTCCCAGAATCACAGAATGATCTGGGGTTGGAAGGGACCTCTGGAGGTCATCGAGGACCCTGCCAAAGCAGGTCCACCCACAGCAGGTCCCTCAGGAACGTGTCCGGGCAGGTTTTGAATGCCTCCAGAGAAGAAGGCTCCACTGCCTCTCTGCCAGCCTGTTCCAGGGCTCTGCCAGCCTCACAGGAAAGAGGTTTTTCCTCATGTTGAGATAGAGCTTCCCGTGTTCCAGTTCGTGCCTGTTGCCCCTTGCCCTGTCACTGGACACCAGGGAAAAGCGCCTGGCCCTATCCTACCCGTTAGATATTTATAAGCGTCGATGAGATCCCCTCACAAAGCACCAAACTCCTCACATTTTGCCTCGGGAGCAAACTCCCCTGTTGAGAAGAACTTGATCCCGTGCCAGCTGGTAAAGGACAGTTCCTCAGCCGCTACAGACGGACCCTTCAGCTCTTCCAATCCCGGCTCCACAGCGGTGCCAGCAGCACCTCCAAACCCTTCCTCCCCCCGCCCAGCCCGCCAGGTTCTCACATCGGCTGTTCTCTATAAAGCGGTGCCCTCACGGCGTGCGCCGCCTCCCCAGGCCATCTATCTGGGGATTTTTAGACAAAACCTCGGGCAGCCCCGTTCCGCGGCGAAGGAGAAGAGGCCCGGCACCTCTGCTTCCATCTCCTCCACCCCCGCCGAGGCTCCAACCGCCGCAGCTGCTGCCGCCCCGCTGCCGGCCCTGGCCAAGCCCCTCTTCCCGCCCTCACACAGGCCCTGTCCCTTCGCCCCTCTGCTCCCGAGGGCCGCCCCGGCTCCCCGCCGCGCTCCCTGTCCCCTCCGGCGGGGCGGTGCCCTCACAGCCTCTACCTTCTCCTCAGCTTCCGCCATGGCACACCAGGGGAGCCGTCATGTGAGAAACAGGAAGCCA
>BJBW01004943.1:0-19854 GCA_004320125.1 Scolopax mira
AAATGAAACATGTGTCTGCAATGGAAAAGTAAGAACTTGTGTTATGCTCTTTGAGAGTTGGCTGTTAGTCTTTCACAAGCACAGCAATTATAGTGAGTGTGCAAATTCTCTGAGTACTGGAAACAGTCCTGAACTGTTCAACTTGATTTTGCTTTTGCCTAAGAGAAAATTTGATCTTCCTATAAGTAGGAATTGGTGGAAGGTAAAGTTTTAGTGAAGTAGAAAATGCATTGTTAACCATCACAGATGCAGGCTGTTTAGATAACCTCTTCAGAGACCTGAATACATAGGTTGATTGTTGCAGTTTTCAGCTTCTGTGGTGTGGGAATACTGGGGTTGTGGAGATGTAGTACAGACTCTGAATCAGCTAATGGATGACTACATGGGAAACTGGCAGATTCTGGTGTTTTGAAGAGGGACCCTGGTCCTCCTTGTTACTCCAGGAATAATTTTCTTTGTTGTATTGAGTGAAGCTGTACATCTATTCCTGTGCTCTCCTTCTGAGGAATAAATATTTTATCCTGTTCTCTTCTTGGCTAGCTAATTAGTATGTCTCACTCTCACCAAAAACTGAACCCCAAGAAGCAGCCTCTTAAAAGTCTGGTCTCTCCCCTGAGTCTTTTGGGAATAGTGTGGGAAAGACATTATTGGTTTATGGGAACCAATTTTGGTGCTGCCTGATAGGTTGTGCCCTGGTCTTCTCTCATTTCTTATTTTGAGCCAACATGCAGATACTGATTTGTGTGTTGCCTTAATTTCCTCATGATGTGTTCTTTTGTTTTGGGGTAGATATAAGGAAGGTCTGAGCAACACAAAAGAGATCCTTACAGAACTAAACCTGTTCCCCTCTGAAGAGGACTGCATCGCGGTTCAGCATGTCTGCACCATCGTTTCCTTCCGCTCGGCCAACCTCTGTGCTGCTGCCTTAGCAGCCATACTGACCCGACTGAGAGAGAATAAAAAACTCTTAAGGATGCGAACCACTGTTGGGATTGATGGGGGACTCTATAAAACCCACCCCCAGTAAGTTCTAAAGAGGATTTGGTAATTACTAGCCACCTGTTGGTGTTGCAAAGAGTCTCTGTCTGCATGTATGTGTGGCTTTTCAGAGAACTCCTGGTTTTCCTGCAGGGTTGAGGTGAGATCTGGTGGAGTGTGGAGGGTTCAAAGCTGCCTCAGGAGCTGTAGAACTTGGGTGGGAACAACATGACACATGGGATAGTGGTGTCTTAGGAAGAGCAGTTGATTCCTCAAGTGACTCCAAGACACTTTCAGTTCACTGTGGGTTTTTTCTTTTCTTTCTTTACCTCATGCTCTTTGAACCTGTGCTTTCCCAAACATTTCTGCCAAACCGGATGGAAGTCTGATTGAAGATGAAGACTCTCACCCTCTGTTTGTGATTGTGACTGTCCACTGTTGCCTGGCTTTTCTCCAGTGTTCCTCTCCCTTGGCACTGGCACTTTTCTAGAGGTATCTTCACATTCCTGTAAGTCTACAGGTTCTGCAGAATAGAGAGAAATCAGGATCATTGTACCCATCTCTTAGACCAGTTTCTGACCTTGTGCTCCTCTTGACCGCGCTTCAGCCCTTGTGCTGTTGGATGTGTGCATGCACTGCAAGAGTGTGTGAAGTAAACCACGCATGAAGTGCCTGTGAGAGTCTAAAGAAACTCTTTGCTCCTGCAGGTATGCCAAACGCCTGCACAAGGTGGTGAGAAGGCTTGTCCCAAACTGTGATGTTCGGTTCCTCCTCTCTGTGAGTGGCAGTGGGAAGGGGGCTGCCATGGTGACAGCGGTGGCATACAGGCTGGCCGCTCAGCGCAGGCAGATCGATGCTGCTCTCGCACCCTTTCTGCTTTCCCTGGAGACCCTCAGAGAAGTTAAGAACAAAATGAGGACTGAGCTGGAATACGGGCTAAAGCGAGAGACGCAAGGCACTGCCACGGTGAAGATGTTACCCACATATGTCTGTGGGACACCCGATGGAACAGGTGAAGTCATTTCCCGATCACCTGGAGGTGGTTCAAGAAAGTTGCTTGTCTGTATTCCAGGGGGGATATGCCAATTTTTCTGGCAGATGCCAGGGTGATTTATGTTGGCCAGCTGGGGCTTCCTGTCATGTTATCTGGCTGGTCCTTCAGCCCCATGCTAGCAGGCTGAGGGGATACAATGCCACGGGGAGCAGTGTGCTATCATTGGCACAGATGGACTTTCTTGGGGAGGTGTGGCAGAGTTTCCCATTCTGACTGGCAAACAGGCTACAAGAAACGCACCAAAAGGAAATCGTTTTCTTCTCTTACAGAGAAAGGAAAGTTCCTTGCCCTTGATCTTGGTGGGACGAATTTCAGGGTTCTGCTGGTCAAAATCAGAAGCGGGAGAAAAAGATCAGTGCAAATGTATAACAAAATCTTTGCCATTCCTTTGGAGATCATGCAAGGGACCGGGGAAGAGGTAACCTCTAATGAATGTTTAACTGCTTCAGCCAAGGCCCATTGCATGGGATTACAGTGAGATTTGTATGCTTTTTCTTTCCTTCCAGCTCTTTGACCATATTGTCCAGTGCATAGCAGACTTCCTGGAGTATATGGGGATTAAAGGTGCTCGACTGCCTCTGGGCTTCACTTTCTCCTTCCCGTGCAGGCAAGCCAGCATTGACAAGGTAAGAACTGCAACACAGAACAGGTCAAATGGCAGCTGTGCATCTCCTTGGTAAATGACATAATTTGGATGAGGGTGACTTGCTGATTTGGAGATTGCAAGCAAAAAGCTATTCTTCTAAGTATTTTCTTCAAAGTAGGACTTTACAAGGTTGAAAAGAGAGAGATATTTGTGTGTGTGCCTGCAAGTTTGTCTTTGGAGAGAATATTTCACCTGTTTTATGGGGATTTTATTACTTGACTGTGCAAATTAGCTGTGTTTCATGAGAAAGGTATCATGATATGCATATGAGTAGGTAGAACTTTAACCTTTTGTATCTCATAAGAGATGGATGTAGCCTGCTTTTATTCTATAAAGATTAAGCCCTTATGATAGTGTAATGACTGTATTTCCAATAGCCCAGGAATCTCATATGCTGCCTTAACTCTTCAATGGCAAGAGATTACAGATGCCTCCTACTTGCTCAGCTACAGTCCCAGGATGCCTTCTTGATTGTGTTGCACAGCTCTGACAATCTAGCTTTCACACTAAAATAGTTTCTTTTTGTTGGGTCTCGGTCTCAGAACTGAGCTTTTTGACAGATAATGTATCTTCATCTTTCCAGCTATGTTGTAAGAAAAAAAAAAAAAGAATAAAAAAATAAAATTCCGGAAGAAATAATTCTCAATTATTTGATGCATGTCCAAAGAGGAGCAGGTGCTGCTTAATTCTAGTCAAATATCTAGGAAACTGGGGAAACGAGGGACTAGTATTTTATTGAATGCTTTTATGTTCTGGTGGGGTTCACAACAGCTTCTAAGTCTAGAAGCTAGTCTGTCTTAATTTTCCGATCACAGTTGAGAGTTTAGCAACAGGACTTGTCTATTTGTGGGAAGACCACTCAATATGCCTTCCAAACCTACAACACAGTATTTAGGTCTTGAGAAACGATGGGGGAACAAATTCCACAGCAGTGGTGACCACCTGAGTGAGACCCATCTGTGTCAGAGTCCCATAGTATATCGCCTTATGTTTGGTCTTTTCCTGTTGCTAGAACTTGAAGGATTTTTTTAAGAGCAGCTTTTTCTTACACTTGCCCTCTTATTTTCTTATTTGAAAGTCCAAAGCCAGTTACCAACCAGAAGGTTAATTACATCATGTAACCTGGAAATTTACTTCACCACTATCCAAAAAGAAATAAATTAGAGTTGCCTGGATTAGTCACATCATACCAAGTGTCCTTCAGTAAATGAGCCAAAAATTAACCAGAGACTAGTATTTTATTGAATGCTTTTATGTCCTGTTAATTAATGTTTGTTGGGTGTTTAATTATTTACAGCAAAAATATTTTTTACAGTCTTCCTCCTAGATAATGCAATGGCTACGTGCACAGGGGGTGAGATTAGAAGGTGTTCTGAATGAGAGTGTTGGAAGGCACTGGGTTGTCAGTGTCTTGATAAATAGCTGAGTAAACCTGGAGTCACTACCATCAGCAGTTGAGTAACAAAGATACATATGCACACACACTACACTAGATATTCACAGTAACCTGTCTAGGGAAATACATTATTTAATTAAAAAAAAAAGGGGGGGATGAATTGGAGAGAAGAAAAGAGTGATGCTTGGAATGTACAGTCTTCTGTCTATCTCCACTTATGATTTTCTTCCCCTTCTGTTTCAGGGAACGCTTGTGGGATGGACAAAAGGTTTCAAGGCAACAGACTGTGAGGGGGAAGATGTTGTTGATATGCTGAGAGAGGCCATCAGGAGAAGAAACGTGAGCTATTCTTTTCTGCTTTTTTTGGGTGTATTTAATGCACCCTCCCTTTTCCTGTGGGATCCTGCCTACTGATTGTGACTTGTGTTTTAGGAGTTTGACTTGGACATTGTAGCGGTAGTGAATGACACCGTTGGGACAATGATGACGTGTGGCTATGAGGATCCAAACTGTGAGATTGGCCTGATCGCAGGTACGGGAAGGGACTGCTGTAAGAAGAAAGCACGTATGCAGGTGTTAGGCTTCACACCCTATTTTGGAATTTGTAAAACAACATCTTTTATTTGAGTTTGACATACGGTGTTACCAGTCACCTGGAGTCAACGGCAGATTTGTATGATATTCGACAAGTAACATAATAACATCTGTAGCAGATGGGACCCTGAATCTGCTGGACTTTTGATCATCTCTCTGATGGTGCCTAATGAGCGTATGCATGGTAAAAGAATGTGAGAACTGCAGATAGAGCATGAATCCTTGTTTTGACAAGTGTATTAATATTTACTGTGTAGCCAGGTCATAGGCTTTGGAACAAGAAAATTTTTTTAAAATCTTAATGAATTCTTTTTGGGCTTTCTAAATTATTCTGTAGGTCCCTCCAAGTTTTCACCCAGAAGTACCCCTAAGCATGTAAGATCGAAAGCCCCAGTTGGAAAATAGACTCTTCTAGCTGGCTAAGAACTGGCCTTCATATTAGCTAATGTAACTTGTGTTGCAGGTGATGAGGCCCTGTTCACCAAATCATTTCAGCCTTGGCAGCTGCTTGACTGGCTGCTAGGCTCCTGGCAGCATTTGCTTTTGGGAGCGTGCTGTCACACAGGGTGATTTGTGGTGCATTACAACCAGACTGGCAGCAATGACTGATCAGCACTTGCCACCCACTGCCAAGGCCTTTTCTGACCTATAACAGAGAATCCTCATTCCTTTACACAGGGAATTTTCTGCACGGGTCCCGTTTTCCATAGTAACATTCTGTTGTGATAAATTACAGCACTCTTAGCATTACTGGATAGCACTTGCTTCTGTAAAATATGGAGAGATCTTTGAAATTTGGGATGTAGGGTGGAGAGATTTTAAGATGATCATTGCTGTTATCTTCCAGGTGTTTCAGCTGCTACTTCACTTTTCTGGCCTTCTCATTTCTTTTCTCCTAGGAACAGGCAGCAATGTGTGCTACATGGAGGACATGAAAAACATAGAAATAGTAGAAGGGAATGAAGGAAAAATGTGCATTAATACAGAATGGGGAGGATTTGGTGACAACGGCTGCATTGACAACATCAGAACAAAATATGACAAAGAAGTTGATGAGGGCTCACTAAACCCAGGGAAACAGAGGTAAATATGATGGTCATGCTAAAAGCCTGATGAAGTCAGTCTTTGAGGGACACTGGATGCTTTTTAAAATATGCTTAATGAATAAATAATCAGAAAGGAAATTTTAATATAATATTTCATTTGTTGCATGATATATATAGATATATCCACACACACACACACCCTCCCCACTACTGGTTTCACCTTAGGGTAGTTACCAGACCGTGCAGCTCTTAAGATTTCACTGCAAAGTGTGAACTTGCTGTGGTCATCCTCTTGGAGTGTTTTTCCAAAGGTAAAATATAACTCATGCAAGAGGATAAACTGAACTTGACCGCTCCTTGGTAAAGGCAGCATTGATTACACATGACTCACTGGTGAGTGCGTGGGGGGAACAGGGAAACGTTTCACTTCAGTGTAGACTCTGGCTTTAACACTATGTTCTGTTTAATATTGCAAGGTTGGTGGGGTTTTTTCTAGTTCTATTCTTTTACCATAGGCAAATATGTTGTAATTTATGTTTGCACTCGAAGTCACTGCAACAAATTTTTGGTGGTAGAAAGCTGGAGTTGGATGGCTATTGATCTGCAGGCTTTTACTGCTCTTGTAAGAGTTGAGAGGGTGTGTCCATCCCACTATGTTAAGCAGAGCTAATATGCCATCTCTTTAAAAACACATTTTTTTTTTCTTTTTATAAATAACAGGTATGAAAAAATGACCAGTGGAA
Source organism: Scolopax mira (assembly GCA_004320125.1). Taxonomy (NCBI): domain Eukaryota; kingdom Metazoa; phylum Chordata; class Aves; order Charadriiformes; family Scolopacidae; genus Scolopax; species Scolopax mira. Next base: position 6,458 of record BJBW01004943.1, read on the forward strand.
TGTACCTAGGTGAAATAGTCAGGCAAATTTTGATCGACTTAACCAAACAAGGACTGCTGTTCCGAGGACAGATTTCGGAATCACTCAGGAAAAGAGGCATATTTGAAACAAAATTCCTGTCTCAAATTGAAAGGTACAGTTGTTAAATTTATGTAGTGTAAATCCTTAAGATCTTGTGGCACCTCCAGAAAATAATCTCCTGAAAGCGTGTGGAGCCCTTTCCTTCAGGAAGTCAATTATATTTTTCTTCTTTGCAAACACACTCCCCCACCCCCAGAATAAAGGCCAAAAAAGAGGAACTTGAAGGAGTTCCAGAATTATTGTGTAATTATATGAATTATCATTTGCTGTCCACACAGCTGTGTTATCTTGGATGCCTTAACCATCAAGCGTGATCGTGCTTGGAGTGTGTCTTGTAGCACTTAAAATAGTAATTATTTGAAAAACAAAAAGACAGTGATATATGAATACTCCGCGAATATTGCTTACCTGCATATCTCTGCATGATTGCAACTGTCTTCCAGGCTATTTGGAACCCTTTCTGGTGTTGAAAGCCTTGGAAAGTAGTGTCTCAGCCTTGAGATCAGCAATAACACAATTAGGTGGCTGGTCTGGTTCAGCTCCCTCATGACTTTGGGAATTAGGTGATTAACTACTGTTTGTGCCTCCTGGAAATGCAATCTAACGTAGCAAAGGACATGCCAGGAGCAAGTTTTCAATCTGAATTCAGGCTGGAATCTGCTTTAAAACAATTGGAGAGTGTTACAGGTGGAGCAGCGGTCCCCTTTCCTTTGAATCATGGCCGTAATATTTTTATTTGCATACTTGATGAGGCTTCCCCTAATGCTTTGCATGTGTTTCCCTCCACACAGCGACCGGCTTGCTCTCCTCCAAGTCCGGCGGATTCTCCAGCAGCTCGGCCTGGACAGCACGTGTGAAGACAGCATCATTGTGAAAGAGGTGTGTGGAGCTGTTTCAAGAAGAGCCGCGCAGCTCTGTGGGGCAGGACTGGCAGCTATTGTAGAGAAGAAGAGAGAAGACCGAGGTGTGGACCACTTGCAAATCACCGTGGGAGTCGACGGGACTTTGTACAAGCTCCATCCACAGTGAGTACCTTGGTACCACTTCCTTTTGCTGTTTGCTCATTTCCACTGTGATAACATATTGAGCTGTACCAGCTTCCTGCTGAGATGATAAAAAATGAGAGAGAGGATAAAGATCTAACATGTTTCTTTACATCCTATCATTTCCCTTGCTTAGCCGAAGCATCAAAAATTACAAAGTCTTAAGTCCAGTTACCACTCTGGGAGGCTTTTTTCTCTGGGATGTTGAGTGAACTGACTCTTCTAATATTTATTTCCCAATGTTTGGGGGGATTTTTGCAATATCTGGGTGTCCCAGAAGGAAAGCTGTGTTGAGTTTTTGGAGTTGGGTCAATATTTTGTGAGCAAGGCCTACAATGATGCAGTAACTTTTGAGTTGTGAGTCTCCTCTGTGATCTCTAAAGGAGGAGGGTGTCTGGCTAAAGAGAATAAAAATGGAAAAATAGAAAAATAGAAATTGAAATCTGATTGTGTAAGGAAACTTGTCTCTTTCATGAATAGGAGGATAAACAAACAGGAAGGGATGCTGCAGACAGCCAGTGGAAGGTGTTGGCTGAGGTTATGGTTTTTTGCTAATAGGTAAAGATCTCAGACCAGAAAGCAGCTGCTGAAATCTGCTCTTCTCTCCCTTTCTTTACAGTTTTTCTAGGATTCTGCGGGAAACAGTGAAGGAACTGGCACCTCGGTGTGATGTGACTTTCATGCTTTCTGAAGATGGAAGTGGAAAGGGAGCTGCTCTCATTACTGCAGTAGCAAAAAGATTGCATAATGTTGGACAGAAGTAAAAATGAGGGGTCAAGCCATTTCAGCACTGCCAGGCGTGTGCAGTAGAGATTTACTGAGTGGTGATTCAAGATAGCTTTGCCAGACACCAGTACACAGGTACCTGTTTTCAGGGAGCAGCTGTATTTTGACCAACCAGGATTGTGGCTTTTTGTCCTTTGATAACTTTGATGAGGTGTTTCTGCTCCCCACTGGCATTCTGTCTCGGCATACCGCAGTCTTCTCAGTTCTGTACTTCCTGCAATGCACCTGTAATGCACATGGGAGAGTAAAATCAAAACAAACAGACAAAACAACAAAAAAAGTCAATCCCAAATGTGTCTTTTTACAATGGCTTAATTAAGCTACTGCACCACAGATGAGTTTATCACCAGTTTTTTAGGATTTGTGTGTGTTTTAATTTTGGCTTGGTGTGGCTCAAGGAATATTGAGATCCTGATGTTGCACATACCCAGTGGATCTATTTGTTCAAAGCTTCACAAGTTTTACAATAAATTTGCAGGTAAAATAAATTAATGGACTTTGGTCAGTAATGCTCCTTCCTCTGCTATGTTGGTTGCAGTGTGTTGTCATGTGATATTTCCCTGAGTATAGGAGGTGTGTTTTATAGATGAATCTAAAGGAAAGAAATACGATTCCACAAAATATCAGTTTGTGTCAAAATACATTTAGTGCATCTGAGTGCACATAAACCTAAACTAACACTGGATGGATTCTGACTGTGACTGATTCTTTTGATACCAAGGGAAAGAGAGAATGTAGAAGCAACTACAGGATCTGCTATGTCTGTATCAGGGCTACATAGAGGGCATCAAATCTGTTTACCGCCCAAATAACTATGTAGAGAGGAAAAAAATAATCACCTGAACTTCTGAAATTCTTTTCTTTGTTTTCCCTCGGTTATCTCCTTGCCTGCTCATGAGAAGATGGTTTCCATTTTGTGGAAAGGAGTTTATCCTTGTTTTTAATTTTCTGTTGTCTGTCTGGAGTCTGTTGTAAATAAATCTGTGGTGCTGTGAGCCTTTGTTTCTCTGACCAGTGCCTCGTCTGAGCTGTGGGGGAAGCACGTGCAGGCAAGTGGGACCTTTCTTTAAACCTCTCTCTGGTGGTACTTGGCAGCACTGCAGTTTTTATGAAGGTGGCATGTGGACAGAACCCATGCTCTTGTGTGACCAAATGTCCCTCACCTGATTTACCCATCTCAGAAGGAAGCAAAACACTAGAGTGGTAAAGAGAAGCAGCAAATCTGTAGCCTGCTCTTTGCTGTTCTTAAGTATTCCTGTATCTCCTTTAATCCTCTCTTCTTGGGTATTTGCTTCCTTTCAGGCTGGTAGCACAAAGTGGGGTCGAGAAATGTGCTTTAAGCCTAGTTAGGTCAAAAGTAACTATCGTGCAGGGGATAAGCAGTTGGGTTTATGTAATAATCTGTAACAAGGCTGATGGGTTTAAATTTAGCAATGGCAAATTCAAAACTCGAAGCTACAGGCCTTTCTTGCTTTGTAGGTTTTAGAAGAAACGTGTCAGCAGCTCTGTCTGTGTCGGAGTCACTAGATGGGTGAAAAATAGTACTTGGAAATAATTTTCACTTCTGAAGGAATTCCTCGTGGTGCTGAGCTTGCTACACTCAGCAGTTGGGAAGAGACAAGCTGTGAACTCCTACTATGTGAAATGTTTCCCCCCTTTTGTCAAGAGACTTAATGTTTTAATTTTTCCTTATATTTCAGAATCCACAGAGCTGCAGAAACAGAGCTTGCTGTGTAGTGGGGGCAGAGTTATTTGGAACGGATGTTTTTTTTAGGCTGAATTTGGAGGGTCTGGGCATAGAAGAAAAAAAACAAACATCAGGTCTTGGGGGTGTGCGGGGTGTAGAACAGCTCTTCTGTGTTGCCTATTTCTCACCTCAGCACTCTGAAATCTGGTTCTGTCTGTGTAGTTTGGGGTCCTTTTGGGGGAGTGGATTGTGCTAAATCTGCAAAACTGTGTCTGTGGATGGAGCGTGTCCCTGTGTATCTGGAATGAGGTGACATGGACTTGCCACGTGAGTATGGTGCAGGGTATCTTTTGCACTTTTATTCTCAAGTTTGTTCTGTATAACTGGAATGCAAATCAGCATCAAACCAAGGTAAACCCCTTGCACGGATTCTTGCTTTAAATTGAAAAAGAAATCCTGTATTGCTTTGATTTTTCTTTTTAGTCTTTTTTTTGGAAATGAAATATTCGCACAGAGTCAGTTTACACCTCAGCTGTGATTATTCCTTTTCTGCAGTAGACTAGTCCCACACAGTGATTTTTTTGGGGGTTTTTTTTTTTTTTTTCTCAGTTTTTTTCCACTGGGTCTGTGGGTGTCGTGGAATCTGATCACATGAACCTGAAACTGCTCACAAAGTGCTCGGTGACCTACAGCTCTTGTCAAGGTCCCCGAAGCCCAGGACACACATGCTCTTGCCTTTTTTGCAGGCTGCTGGCTTACTGTGATACACATCTGCTGGCCAAGCTGGGAAAGCTGCTGCTTTCTGAAAGGGAATGAGCAAAGATTCCCTGGAGCAGCCCTGGAGGAGGGAAGGATTAGCTTTTAGGATTTTATTGGGGGGTGCAAACTTCACGTGCAGTTTCCCAGGGGTCCCATAAACACACCGATGCTTCAGCTGACTCTAAAACAGAATGTTCTCCATCTGGTTAATGATGCAGCATCGTCTTCCTGATTATGTCGAGATGTGGAAATTCAAGGATTGTTGCAAAATTGCTGTCTCCCTTGTATGGATTTTTAAGCTGCTGCACCAAAGCCCCTCTCTGCACATCCCAGGTGGTGATTCAGTTTAAGAGCCCAGCTTGAAATAAAAGTAGAGGCTTTCCCATGAAATGTGACACACCGTGCCATATGCTGAAAAAGATGGAGTACAATTCATCACATGAAGTTGTTAGCCACTTTAAAATAAAATGGGATTATTCTGGTTTTTTTCTATGTGCTTTTTCTACTGCTTTTTGGGTAGCTGTGTGATGCTTCCTTTCTGTGCGTTCTGTGGGTCTTCCCTCCAGTCGATACGTTTAGTACTTCCTGAATTTACTGGTTTTGTTTTGATGTTTCTTGAGGACACGCACATCCTTTTTCAGACCTAGGTCACACATTTGATTTGGGGAGCTTGAGAGATCGTTAGATCCCTGGCATGATGGAAATCTGTGCAAATCAGTAACATGGATGGAAGTATTACTGGGTGGAGGTAATAAGGTTTGTGCTTTTCAGGAACTCTCAGTAGATGGTTGCAGTTACCCTTTCATCTGTGGGGAAAAGATGATCTTAAATATGTTGCTTTGCCTGCTCAAGAGACATTTTGGTGGGGATAGCTTTGGACACGGCTGCAGCTTGACCTTATAATCCAGACAAAATGCAGCAGCAGCTCAGCGGTGACATATTCTCTTTGTCACTCTGACAAAGCTCAAAAGTAAATAAAGGATCATGTGTAAATCCTTCAGATATCCTGATTAGCATAATCTTCCTTCTTGGGAAGTCAATATTATATGGGATTAGCAGATTAGCGTAAAAGAGTTTGAGGCTGAAATGTAGGTAATACCAAAATGACAGTATTGTTGTGATTTTGGTGAAACGAGCTGGCTTTCGTTTGGGGGTGTGGGATACAAGGGCACCCTAGCAGTGGGTGAAGAAGGAGGGAGGGAGGGAGTAGGGGGAGACTCAGTGCATGATGTCCAGCTATAAATTTAAAATTTCTCTAGAAAGAAAGTGCCTCGGACTGTCATTGAGGGCTTATCCAGCACATTTCTCACACATGTCAAGTGATTTTTTTTAAAAACGAGAATAATAAGACAGACCTATTCCTGTAGGTGAGTATGGATGGCCTGTTGGGTGAGAGTGTGAAGGGAAATTGGCTGCTTGCTTTCTCCCAGCACTTTATCCACTCTGTAAAGCTGATGTAAAGCACGATGTAAAACCACCAGAAGTTTAATTAATGTTTTCCCCTCTCTTATCGATACTATCGCATTGCAGGTGCACACTGAAGGTGCTTTAAACATGATGGGTCATGTCTACCTGAGAGGGAAATGCCAAAATGGTTTTGATCTTGTTGCATGCTTTTTAATGTTCTCCAGATGATGGCTCCTTCCTTACTGAGCTTTATGCTGCTTCTGCAGTCTGTGTCTGTGTCTGAGGGCCTCATGTGGCCCAGGCACCTCTAGGGAGAGTAAAAACTGCTGCACACTGAAAAGAGAGAACAGATTGGGCAAGAAACCTGGTAAACACAGGTTCCTCCAGAAAACCCTTGCCTCTGGCACATAGAATTGGCTACAGGAAAACGGACAAAGGGCTCCAGGCTGGAGGTCTCCTGTGCAGGAGTTGAAGACCCAAGAGGAACCTCTGCAAGCTTGCTGGAAAGAGTGAAAAAAGTCCTTTAACCCTTCATCTTTCCTGACTGGTTTAAAAAAACAACCCAAGACAAAAGCAAAAAACCCCCAAACCCAAAATTCTTATCTAGAAAAGCGTAAGCTAAAGCCAAGCGAAAACCAAACCAAAGCTATATTTAAAAAAAAATAAAAAAGATGGAAAAGAGGCAGGAGACTAAGATTCTTTCACTGCCACTGTATTTTCTTTTCTCCTTTGGTTGGGAAGGATAAAGGCTGTTTGGAGAAGAGGGGAGAGATGTTTGAAGAGTGTGGCACATCAACAGTCGAAGCTTCCCCATAAATTTGGTTTTGCATATCCGAAAACCTTTCAAGTCAGAATAGTGGGGAAAAGGGATGACAGCAATGCAAGGTGTGATATATTAAAAGCAGTGAATTTTAAGGACTATTCAGGGATGTAACTGGTTCATTTGCTACCTTACTGCCAGGTAGAAACTATGGACTTGGAGGCAAATGTAGCTCCCAGCTCAGGCATTTCAGGAATACCAGGGTTCTGTTCTCAAAACCCCTTGTATTGTTGATTCAATTTACTTTTCTGGAGGGCTTATTTTGTTGTTCTTAACGTTCATCTTGCCAAAGGTTTCTGTGCACCTGGGAAGTCCCTGTTCCTATAGGGCTGGCTTGGCCACTGCCAAACCATACGGTGATGCTGGGCCATCTGTTCAGCTGTGGGACTGGGACCGCTGCCCGCGAGGCCACGGTAGAGGATTGTCCTCATCACTGCAGGCTGCGTCCCCTTCCTGGGAGTGGGGAAAAACAAGGCTGGCTGCTGCTGCCATGGAGAGTTGGAGAGGAGGAGAGTTGGAGAGGAGGAGATGTGAAGGGAGCAAGACCCCTGAGGAGATGTGGAGAGAGTGAGACCCCCGAGAGGCGCTCCCTCAGCCGGGGATAAAAGGCACTTTAGAGAGGGAGCTGAGCTCATGAGACTGCACAAAGGTAGAGATAGATCACATTTGGGATGCTGAGAGCAGTTATTGGAATGTAAGCAGTTAACGGAGCAGATTAGCTGGTGACCAACAACTTGGTCGTAGAGGGGACAACTTGGTCGTAGAGGGGAGCTCCCTGCAGGAGGAGAAAATGGATGGTAGGAGAGGACACGAAGGGAAAAGGTCTGTGAGGGTCTGAGCAGGTAAATGAGGAAGATGCTTTCCCAGGAGGCACGTCCTGAATACCTCAAAGCGGAAAGTTACGGACGCTGATTCGGGAGCCGCAGCTGACTCTGGAAACAAATGGGATAAATACTGGCATGGGGAGAAAAAAAAAAAAAAAAAAGTTTAAATGCCTGAAGGGCACATCTGCTGCGGCCAGCGATTCTGCAGGAAATGCACTGAATCCAGAGAGAGGGGAGGAAGCTGGAGGTAAACACGGCTCCCAAGGGACGCCAAAGGAAAGCCACGGGCCCGAGAAGCGCCTGCGACTGCCTGATGAGAGTGTGGCTTCCTCGCCTTGGCTCTCCAGAGAGGTGGCTGGGCTTTAAACACAAGCCCGGGTCCGGCCGCGCTGAATGAACCGTCAAGGTGTTTGGTGTCCTGAACTCGGAACTTCTGCTCTAGAGACTTTTGTGTTGCTTTCAAGTGTGTGTTTTCAGAGCAAGGGAGCAGCGGCGTAGGTCTAAAGCCCGGTCTGTTAGTCTGAAAGCTGAATAATTGCACGGTCATTAAATTTTGCACAAAAAGGAATTGACTCTAAAAAACAGCTGATATGTTATCATGATTAGAGCAATAGCAATGCCTTCTTTCATCACAATGAAGTTACATTGTTAGAGAGCATAATTGACATTTTTCATTGAAAGATTAAGAAGAATTTGTTTACAGCTTGCAAACAAAGGGGGTTTAATTCAACAAAGTGCAGCAGGAATAAGCAGTAAGTGGCATTTTCATCTGCTGGCTGGCTAGCGTGTTAGCTGCAGAATGCTGTGGATAGAGAAGTATGAAGGAATTTGCAGCTCCATATCTGCCCAGTAAAGCGTGTGTCACGCTGGCAAATGCCAGAAAGCTGACAGGGAGAAACCTTGAGTGCAAAGAAACAAAAGGCTATAGTTAATATTAGCACCTTTTGGGAAGACGCTTCTGTTTCTGGAGATCAGCTTCATGCCGCCTGTTGTGCAAAGGTCAAGGTATGGCATTTCTGAGGATGCTTTTGCCACGGAGTCCTCGAGATAACACCTGTCAACTCAACTGGGTGCTAAAGTAGGTATCCGGGTTATTTTTGTTTCTCTGGGTTTATTGCTTCATGGTCTATTAGACTCAGGAGCTAAGTGGTACTGGCATTTCAAAATGGCATGTTGTGATTGGAAGGGGGTGCTGTGTAAGTGTTTGGAGAGCAGATCCAAGTGAAGCACCATCATCACCCGACTGCAGGGAGGCTTTTTTGCTCTTGAAATGTATTTGGGATCCTGTTTGTGCTGGTGGTTGTGTCTTACTGGCCAGGCTGCTCTCCAGATATAGCCAAGGGTATGTGAAAAATTCAGGTTTGTTTTGTGGTGGTTTTGTTTGTGTTTTTTTTTAAGCCAACTCTTCTTTTGCAGTTGGAAATCGTTTGGATTTATTGTCCCAGCTCTGCTCAAAGTCTGAGTCGTCCAGGTTGAACCCTGCCATTCTGAATAGGCAGAGCTGCAGGGAGAGGCAAAGATCCACACAGGATACCTGGGGATGCTGACAAAACTCTGCAAAGAGGACGCTTGTCCCACTGCCCCGGGCAGCTTCTGTTGAACCACGTGCAATGCAGGGGGAAGGAAGGGGTTGACCAGGCTGATAGTGAAAAGCATGAAACCTCCTCACCTGCACCTCATCCCCATCCCTGCAAAGCTGGAGACCCAAATCAGTGGCAGCTTGGTATTAAGGGCAGGCAGTAAAACAGCTGAGGGTATTTTCTGGGTATCACATGTTGATTGGTAGCCATAGACTGTTGTCATTTTCTGTCTACAATGTGTTTATAAGATAAAATTTGAGATTAAAATGCTTGCATTGATGTCAAATGTCAGAGCAGAAATATCTGTAACCCTGCTGGGAGACAGAGATGCCCTGAGCAAGACAATGGGTCTGTTGATGCTGGATTGAGTCCCAGATGGGACGGGTGAACTCATGGCAGCTGTCAAAGGAGCTACCAGGGAACGAGCTGTAGTGGTCTAAGATATCGGGGCTTTTGTGAGGATACTTTTGCTTTGCCAAAAATAATATCTTCCTCAAGGAAGGGCAAGACAAGTAGGATGGGTTATATGTTGCTGCAGTGAGTACTGGGCACCACTGCTGAAATCTGGGGCCAGAGCTGTCAACCAGGAAGCCCAGGTGTGTCAACAGAGCTGGTCCACCATTTTAAAGCACTGAGATGACAAGAAAAAATTATTGGGTCAGATTTAAAAAGAAAGTGATACTCCATCACCCATCTCTTGTAGCTGTGCTGTGAAGGCAAACTCTCAGCTTTATTACCAGGAGTGGGTCAGAGGGATGGAGAAACGTATTTCATTAAAATAAGAACTTTCTTTCTGACACATACGTGAATTTTTGAAAATTATTTATTCCCCCTCTACTTTTTTGGTGCGTGAAAACCTAAATATGGTAATAGGGGTCCAGAATCTCTTCTAGGTTTTGTATTTGATGTGGTGGGGCATGTTGACCGTGTCTGTCTGCCTGACATCCACACAGTCTGCTCTCAGTCTCCTCAGCAGGATGGAGGAGAAAATGGGAGCAAGAAGCTCATGGTGGACATAAAGATGGGAGATGGCTCACTGATCACCATCATGGGCAAAACCAACTCTGTTGGGGAAAATAAATCAAAATTGATTTCGATGATGAGAAAAAAAGCCAAAATCAAACCAACACCTTCCCCAGTTTAGAAGGGTTATCAGTGTGCACCATTACCCACCAGCATGGATACCTGCTCCACCAGAGTCTCTGCTGCAGGGGACCCCAGCTCAGAGCAGCTTCCACCTCTTCTCACAGAGAGCCCACTGCCACCCCTGGGCATGGGCACCCAGAAAGTCCTGAGAGAACTTGAGGGAGTAAATGTTGGGGTGGGGAGAGAGGAGGACCCCCAACAGGCCACACAGATGCCCATTGCTCAAAATCTGCGGTTGCTCCTGGACAATGCTCAGCTGCAGGTTCAGCATCTGTGACTGCCTTCCTGTAATGCCTATTTAATGCAAATATGTTGCATTTTCAGGGCTTGCTGGGTTCTTCTAATTAGGATAATGAACTGTTAGCAGGACTCAGGTGGTTTATTTGCTTGCTAAGCCCTCTTTCCCTGTGTGCAGCAGGAATCCCATGGCACCACTGTGTCTTGGAGCCACACCAGAGCCAGCACTTTGCCAACATGTTACCCATTTCCACCGTTATTCTGGGTCCCACTTGTAGTCCATAGCCCATATGCCCCCAGTTTCCCCCCTCTGGGGGTGATGTTACCTGTGGGTCTGCAGCTGCTGCATCCTGGCTGCTGGATGGGTTTTTAAGAGAGCATCTCTCTGGGGGTGTGTGTGGTTTTCTAAGGCATCCTGAGGTTGGGGAGGATGGGGGAGAGATGTGAAAACCTACAATTCTGCCTCCTCTCTTGTTGACAGCCCTCTGTGATGAGAATGTGAGGTGGCAAGAGGTTGCTCCTGCTATGGCCACGCGGAAGGAGCCGAATGCCCTTGAAGTGCCTGGCCACTGCTGCTCCCCGTTGTGCAAAGTAAGTAGGTGCTTTGCCACCTCTTCTGGGCTAAAAAGGTGGGTGGCATTAACTTAATGTTGGGGAGAGCTCCCTACCCTGAGGATATTAACCTGGCCTGGGAGAAGAGCCTCTCACGTTGGGTCTTGCTGGAGAAGGACCAGCCTAAAGCCTCTGCAATCGATGCTTTCAGGACTCATGATGCAGATGGATTTTTGCTGGCATCAAATGCTGGATCAAAGAGAAAGGTGTGTGCTTAGTGGAAACCAGCCTCTTAGCCTGGGTGGAGGGGTATTTCCTTGTTTTGAACTGGTTATTGTGGACAGCTGAAAGAGAGGGGCAGGTCCCCTTCTCTATGCTTGGAAGTAAGAAGCTCTTCATTACTGTTTTATTGCTTGTATGGAAAAGGTGTGCTGTAATTAAAAGGCACCAGTTTGGACTGTGCCATTCAAACCTTCTTGGGACGGTGCACAGAAACCAGCTGTTTACTGGTTAACTGCTTTTTGCAAGGGTGAAGGGTTTGCTTGGCTTTTGTAAGTCTTCCCACACAGTGGGTGTTTTAAAGCTCAGCTTTGACGAACAAACTTTATGATCTGTGAGGAGCTGCAGATTTAGGAAAGCTGTCTCTATATAGTGCAGTAAATTATGCTACATTTTCTTTCATTTAAGTAATTGTAACTGCCTCATTACTTCAGTGAATTGCTGGCTATGCAGGCATCCTTTAACTTGTATTGAACTGCCTCTTCTCAAGATAAAAGATTTGAATCAAGCAACTGCAAATACTTTAAACTTCTTCCTCGACTTCTGAAATTTCAAACCAGGTTGCACTCTATTTTTTATCCTTTTTTTCAGTGTCTTTTCTTTTAATGTTATTTTGCTAGCATTGGAGATTTAGTAGAGTATCAGAAATCTGCATTTGTGCTTATTTCAGTTTGCTGGAGTCATAGAATCATAGAGTTATGGAATCATAGAATTGTCTAGGTTGGAAGGGACCTTTAAGATCATCTAGTCCAACCAGCAACCTAATTCTGATAAAAAACCCATCACTAAACCCATGTTTTATGAAGTGAAACAAAATGCTTCACCTCCTGGTCAGGACATTAGGTTTGTCAGCATAAAACCACCGCCCTTCTATTGCCTTATAAACAGGGTTTGTTGATGTGCTTCTGTGTGCATATAAATATGTCTGTTTGTGTGCATGGTCTGCTTTATATGTATATGATCTGCAATAATGATTTACAACCAGTGCACTAGGAAAAAGTAGTTGCTTTTTGCAGTAGTTCTCACCTCAATGGAAAAAATGTTCAGCTAATGCAGGGCCCCAGGTTGAGTCAGAAAACTGGGGTGTTTATTGCTTTCCTTTGCAGAGATGTGATATGAGTTGTAATTTGGGCAGCGGCGAGAGAGGTGCTGCTGTGGTGAATGCCCAGGACAGGAAGAGAAAGAAGAAAGATGAGTTTGGATGGATTACACTTGTATTTAATTTTTAGTATGTATGGGAAGAGCAAAGTGGACTTGTATGCAAAGTGCCCAGGCACGTGAGCAGGCTGGGTCTTTGCTGGAAAACCACAGTGGTTTGGAAAACCTCTGGATTGAATTAATTTTAACTTGCATTAATACAAGACATAGTGTCTTGCATAAACAGGAATGCGTTGTGTTCTGTGCTGGCTGCTTACTGCCAACCTGAACTTGCTTTAACCACATAGTTCCTTGGCTGGGATCGATGGGTAATGGCAGGATGGCTGTTGGCAATGTGTGTGGGCAGGAGCTTGTGCCTGAATTCCCTGGAGCTGTCACAGAGTGAGAGATGTTGTTATGGCTGGGGACTGGCTTCGGGATCCTGCAAACCTCATGAAGTTCAACCAAGCAGGACCCTGCACTTGGGATGTGGCAACTGCAGGCACAAGCACGGGTTAGGTGGAGAATGGCTGGAGAACAGCCCTGAGGAGAAGGACTTGGGAGTGCTCGTGGATGAGAAGCTCACCATGAACCAGCAATGTGTGCTGGCAGCCCAGAGAGCCAACCACATCCTGGGCTGCGTCAAGAGAAGTGTCACCAGCAGGTCACGGGAGCTGATTCTACCCCTCTGCCCCTCACTCTCCAGGTGAAATCCCATCTGGAGCACTATGTCCACCTTTGGAGCCCTCAGCACAGGAAGGACATGGACCTGTTGGAATGGGTTCAGTGAAGGGCCATGAGGATGATCAGAGGGCTGGAGCACCTCTGCTATGCAGACAGGCTGAGAGAGTTTGGGTTGCTCAGCCTAGAGAAGAGAAGGCTCTGGGGAGACGTTACAGCAGCCTTCCAATATCTGAAGGAGCTACAGGAGAGCTGGGGAGGGACTCTGTGTCAGGAAGTGCAGTGACAGGACAAGGGATAATGGTTTTAAATTGGAAGAGGGGAGATTTAGATTAGATGTTAGGAAGAAATTCTTTGCTGTGAGGGTGGTGAGAGCCT